>CM076578.1:207875801-208041861 GCA_034641835.2 Pinus albicaulis | reverse complement strand
AAGCCTTGGTTTCAATTTATATTGTGAGTTTCCTACATGTACATCATTTTGCTTGCTCGAGGAAAGTGAGAGCAGAAATTCAGTAAGTATCCATCTCCTAGGTTGGTTACACTAGAAGGATCATTTCACCTAATCAGCAATTGTGCAGCAGATTAGAGTAGGTTGGTATCATTTTAATTTTATTTTATTTTATTTTCAGCAAGTGTTGACATAATTCATCAAGGTTTGAAGCCCGAGGTGAAGGCCCTAAGGCTTTGATGATATGTTAGTGTGGGTTGAAGTTTGAAATGTGTTTTCAGCTTTATTTTTAGTTTCAGTTTACATATTGAACTTCATTTCCAAATGGATAAGGCATTGATCAATGAGTTCCGAGATATCTGCGGTTCTAGACACCTCTTTCGCGGCTATCTTCCCCAGTTGGAGCTGATGTTAGCACTGTTATTTGCATCCCACCCATCCTACCTTATTTTACTCTGGTTTCACCTTATCTCTTTCATTATCATTGACATCGCTTCATTTTTAAACCATTTTCACCTGTTTTCCCAAGGGTGCCCAAGTCATCATTGTTCACAAACACTAGACCCTAATTTCCTCTCCCACTGAG
Source organism: Pinus albicaulis (assembly GCA_034641835.2). Classification (NCBI taxonomy): domain Eukaryota; kingdom Viridiplantae; phylum Streptophyta; class Pinopsida; order Pinales; family Pinaceae; genus Pinus; species Pinus albicaulis. Next base: position 208,041,257 of record CM076578.1, on the reverse strand, counting down.
GTAGGGTTTATTATGGAAATGAGACATCTGAGCAAAGGAGGCATAAGGTAGGTCATATCATTAAGTATGAGGTCATTTTAGCTCATTTTAGCTCATAAGGTAGGTCATATCATTAAGTATAAGTGTCACTACAAGAGTTATATGTTATTAATGTATTTTTCCATAATTTGTGGAATGTAATATTTTATTTCCAAAAAATGAGAAAATTTAAAATGTGTGGAAGCCCAAGGGTCCCACATGGAATGTGAAAAGTCACTAGAAAATTATAAAATTCATGTAGAAACTCAATGTCACATAGGAATTTGAAAATTCACATGATAGATCAATAGTCATGAGGGAAGGTAAAGCCTTCGCAAGGGAGGTAGAGAGTCACCTCATATGTTATATATACACCCTCATAGCTCAAGAAAAAGGAATTTTTACCTTGGATTCTCTATCTTGGCATAAGAGAGAAGATATTTCTATGGAGGAGCAAATGGTGACTTAACGTTCCACTATTGGGGCTATTGTTGCATCGTTGTAATCGTGTATCTTGTGATTTTAAAATTTTATATGAATCTCTTGGAATCGATACACTTTATTGCATATGTCATGAATGATTGTGAGGTAATTCATTCATTATTTACGGTGTATGTTTATGTTAGCACATACTAATGAAAATGAACTATTTCGTTGGCTTCGGTATGCATCTTGTTCAATGTGTGTTGTTACTTTCTTTTATGATCATTGTTATCTTGTGAACTACTTTGTAGGTTAATCAACGATTCTTTCCATGATATTGTGTGTATATTTTAGGATACTACTACTACTTTCCTTCTAGAGGCTCACTCTCTCTTTTCCTTTCCATGAAAGTAACTTATATACATTGAAATTTTATGCATCACAGTGTCAACTTGGTTTTTTTAAAGATTTTTTGTATAATATCTTATGTTGATAATTGCAACCAAGGAAAATCCCTAAGAATAATGGTGGTAAGACATATTATCCTAATGGGGTTCCTACTCCAAACTATGTGAGGTCTAGTTGGTGCTTCATAAAAGGGAGGACCCCTTTGTTTTCGGATTTCTAGCACTCTCAACGTAAACACAACCTGAACAAACAAGTAGTGAACCTACCACTCCATCTCAATCTCACATAAAATCTGAAATTGATGAAGTCCTTCAAAGATATCGTGATATTCTATTTTGAACTCAAGAAATATTGGAACAAACTTCCTCTATCCAAATAAGACTATCTAAACACTCAGTCACTCCTCTCGACCTTCAACTACAAGAACCCACAATACTAAATCCACACAGAGACATCCCTCAAACTACCACCACTCTGATTCATAAATTACAAGACATTTTGACTAGCTGAATTATTGACCTCAATCTATCTACATCTGAGATACCTGCTAGTGAGTCTAGCCAACAAACCTTTTTTGGAGGTTATGGTTCTTATCAACCACCTAGCTCACCCTCTTCCTTGGGAGACTCTATTAGTCATCAGTAATTTTTTTCCTTCATAGATTACTAAATGATTTCCCTAGATTTCTAGAAACAAAGTTCATGAACATTGTCAGTTCTAGAAATCTCACTGCCTTCATCATCCTTAAGATAAATTTTCACTATTTCATCATTCCATCATGTCAAGCTCTGCTTACCAATCCCAAAAAACCCATTAGGGTCCCATGTCACTCATTTTGTCTATATGTTGTCACCTTTAGCCCAAATCCTCTGTTTTGTTTTTCCTAAAACCCCCCACAGCTACCTAAGGCCACCAATCAAAGAGTTCTATTATATTTCCCAAGAATACCTCCGGCATGGATAGTCCCAAAATTGTCTCTGTAGGCTCTTTAGATAAACCAAGTACTTTGGATTTTAGATCTTCAATACATCAGTTTATCATAAACTCTATTTTACACTTGATGACCCCAAAATCTAAGTTTCTTAATCCAAAGCCAAGTCCAAGGAACCTTGCACTAGGTCACCTAGGGTTTCATAATTCATAGGGTGGATTTGGTATCCTAAAATCTCTGTTTTTCCTATGTAAAGAGACTACATTCAAAGAAGAAAATGGACAAGTGACTTTGTCCAAAATTGATCAAAGGGTCATTCAAGAGAGTACTCCTTGGCCTAGAGCACAAATTCTGCAAGGGATAGCTGCCCTTGCTCACATTGCTACAAAAAGATAAAGATGGTCATTAACCTATCAAAGAGGTAAGGTAATAGGGTGAAATCACCACTGAAGGCATCCACAACAAAGAAGAAGGCAACAAGGCCTATGTTTGAAGAGAATCAGGGTTTGTGACTGATTTGGCCAAACAAGTGAATCAGTACAAGGACTACAAACACAAAAGGTCACCTTCAACTCCATCCAATGCACATTGAAGATTTTTAGAAATAATTAATGAGTTTTGAAAGGTTTTAGAGAACTTAGAAGACAACACTATTTACTTTTGTCTAACAGCCCTAAAACCTAGAATTTAGGAAAGAATGACAAACTGGTCAACAATGATGATAATGCCTCCTTCATAATAGCAGATGGCATTCAAAGGGTTTCAAGATTCCCTCTAAGGTTTTGACAAAGAAGCACTGATTCCACCTCACCCAGAAGGACAAATGAAAAAGAGTATCAGTGCGAGGGCCTGAGTTTTCAAATACAGTAAGAAGATTTCAAAGTAGTCAAAAGGGAGGCAAGCATGAGATGAAAATACTAAGGAGAAACTAGAGATATATCATTTTCAACATGGTCAAAGAAACAAACATGTAATTAGTCCAAAAATAAAGCAGAGAAGCCTCCAACAAGGATTTCCTTATCAAAATTATATTTTGCAAAAGATAGCTAGCCATGAATGACACTTCTGTAGGACTGTCAAAGATGGCTACCTACAGGAAGATTGATAAGGTAAAACAAACCCAATGTTTATCATAATGGTGGCACATGTCGAAACTAAAGAAGTTGTTGATACCAACTGCTAGGGTTTTCAAACCAAGAGGTTTTCATTACTTCAAAGAGAAAACATAATAGAAGGTCAGTTGAAAGAAGGTCTAATTTCTTCTTTTCAGTTTATTAACCAAGCAAATAAAGGCATAAAGATGCAAGACTGAAGATTCCAAGGTAAAGGTGCCAAAATGATCACAAGATTATTGTTTATAGGTGTTGAAATCCATGAAAAAGATAAAGGGGAAAACCTTCAAGGAGCACTAATGTCACTGAATGACTTTTTCCTTAACAATTTGTCAAAATGACCTCCTGCTTTTCAAGAATTTGTTCATGTTTCCAAAATCTGGGTAAAAGTCAAGGAACAAGCTTGTTGAAAGTTTTGTAAATCCAAGATAAGCATCAAGATGCTCCAGCTAAGGCATTAAAACCATTTTTTTAGATTCTGCCACCTACAGGACCAAAGGACCACAAAGACAATGAAAAAGAAAGAATGAAAACAAACATTAGAAAGTGGGTTTGATCATGAAATTAGTTTTCAAAAGGAAGTATAAAGGTATTTTTCCTTCTTCCCAACTCATTTTTTTTTGAAAGAGAAGGAAATCCCTTGAAAACATTTTTTTAGGGTTTTCCACAAAACTTGTTGAAGTTTTCTGGTGCTACGCACTGACGGAGGCGCTACACACAGAGTTGTCAGTGTTGTGCATAGAGGAGGTAGATACAGTGTAAAAAAGCACTACGATACGCATCGAAGAGGCGACGCTATGCCCCAACGGAGGTGCTGCGCACAGGCCCAGTTCGGGCCTGACTTGCCCACCATTCAATGGCGTTGCGCATAGGGAAGGACCGACTCGACCCAGTGCTACGCATAGGAAAGTCCCGACAAGAACGACCTGTCGGGTGATGCTACACACATAGGAGATTTGGCTAAATTTTTCCAAAAATGGCTCAAAATCATTTTTTCCCCTCCTGAAGTTTTCCCCAGGCTCCTGCATGAGTTAGACAAGGTTCGTAGTCATTTTCATTGCCCTCAAAATTGATCATTTTTCATTCATAATCAAAGGAGGATATCAAAAACCTAAATTTGGCCAAACCCTAATCTTCATGGCAAAAAAATATTTAACCTTCTAGGGCAAGAATTACCAATTGGAGAGTTTTCATTAGCATAAATGCACTCAATACAAGCTAAGCCTCCTCCTAAAATCTGAAAGCATTCCTAGACTTACTTCATTTTTCCCTCATTTGCTAAAATCTGCCCTCACCATCACTCATTTGTCCTCCCTTGACCTAAAGCTCTCACCAAGCTAAAAACCATTTTTTTCAAGGATATAATCAACCACCATGTCCGGAGAAGAGATCAGTACCAGTAGTGATGAAGGCCAAAGGCCTATCAAGCCAAAACAAAAGGGAGGAAGGGTTAACAGGTTTGAACCTTTAGATACCATTCAAATCACCTGTTCTCCCATGATCCTTGCATGTTTTCAAGATGTTGGATGGTATCAGTTTTGTGAGAAGGTTAAACAGGTCCAAAACCACTCAGAGTTGACTAGGTTGTTCATTCTCAGCCTACAAAATTACCAGGTCAACCTAACAGGAGTAAAATTTGAACTATCATCTGAATCCATTTCTAAAGCCATAAGAATACGAGATATTGGTGAGAGATGGTTCAAACAGAAGAAACTAGCCTTAAGCTACTATGAGCCCTTCCTCAAACCTAGTTATCAACAGGGCTACAAGACTGTTTTCCCCTTCTCCCACCTGTTGGAGAGATATGCCCTACTGATGAGGCAGATTATCAAGTACTTCAATTGTGAGGGGAGGTACTCTAGGATTTATTAATATCACATAAGGCTGCTAATGCACTTCACCAGGGTTAAATTGCTAAACCTACCATACTATCTCTACCGGAGCATTGAAAAAATGGATTCAATGGTCAAGAAAAGGAGTTATGCCCACCAAATGCAAAGCCTTTTTCACCACTCCTTGGTTAAGATGATTGTTTTGCACCATCTAGAGCAACAGGGAATCCCTTGGGAAGTTTTCATCTCACATGATATATTTTCAAATCCCCAAGCCTTCATTCAACAAAATTTTCCTTCCACTTCACACTCACTTACCTCCACTCCTCCATCAACTTCACCTATGCCTTCTCCACAAGGAAACCTACCTCATTCATCTTCTCCTGATGCATCAAATGAATATGATGACAGTGATAATGAGGAACAAGCAGATGACAATGGAGATGAAGAAATTAGTAGGTCAGAGACAGAGTTTAATGAGGAACAAGAAGATGATGATGAAAGTGATCAAAACAATGGGGCAAATACAGAGTTTAATGAGGAAGAGAAGGAGGATTATGATGACAAGGAGGAGGAAGATGAACATGGCAGTCATAAAGACAAAAACAGTGAGAACTTGGAGGAAAAATAATGATGGTGATGATACAAATGAATAACTCCCAAGTACAGAAAAAGGTGTTGTTGATAAGCAGGGTGAAGGCCAAGAAGATAGTGAAGACAATGATAAGGGTGAAAGTCAACAAGAAAGTGAACATGACAGCCAAGAGAAAAATGTGCATGAGCATGATAGTGAGCCTAGTCATAGTGCAAACATTGACAATATGGATGGAGATAATGAACATGAAGAAACAGAGGAAGATGATGAGGAAATAGAAGATCAAGAACAAGGAAATGATGAAGCTGAAACAGAGATTGAAGAGGCAGGAAGTGACCAAGGAAATGACACTGATAAGAAATTTAGTGATGAGCAAGACAACCAAAGAGATAGTCATGAAATTCATGACAGTTTTCATGACTCTCATGACACAAATAAGCCTCCTAATGATGATAGAAGTGAAAATAGCCCAGAGGATCATGAAGAAAAAGACCTTTATGAGGAACAAGGTCAAAGTGAGGAAAGTACAGAAGCTGATGATCAATTTGAAAGCCAAAGTGACAGTATAGAAGGGTGTGAGGAAGATAATGATGATGTTGATGCTAAAGATCAAGAAAGAAGTGACCCAATGAGGCATGAAGTGACTCATGGAGGCCATAGAAAAAATGAAAAATATGGTGACAATAATAAGGGTCACAACAATGATAAAAACACCTCCAAAAATACCATTATCACTCCTCTCACATACACATACCACAGAGAGAATAGAGATGTGTTTGCAGCCTTAAAAATTCAAAGGGCCATCTCCTCTCGAGCTATCAAATCATTGGACAAGGGCAAGGAAAAGATGGAAAGGGGTGAGAAGCTACTAAAGGTGAGGAGAAGTAAGACAATCAAGAATTCTACTCAAGAGCCTCAATTCATTGACCTAGATAGTGACCATGAGGACAACGAGATGACCACCAGATTCCTACTCTTAACCAAAGATGCATAGATTAAGGAATGGGAAAGAGATCTCGAGATGGCACAACAGGTCATTCAGTATTACAAGAATGAGCACAAGCACTTCAAGAAGGTAAAAAGGGGTCTTGCTCTCCAGAAGAAAATGACCAAGCACTATGAAAATAAAAAAAAATCTTTCTTGTGCAAAACTGAAGGAGGCCCTCATGGAGATAAAAAACCTAAAGGAGGCCCAAAAGCATGATAGCCTTGGTGTTTTGGCTAAGGCTTCTCAACAGGTTTCCAAGACCTCTTGAGGGAACAAAATTTTGTTTTTTTGAAATTTTGAGGCCTCTGTGCACAACACCCTTGTTGCTACGGAAAAATTTGGTGCATCCTCAACTTGAAAAATTTACATTTTTGGATTCCTCTCATCATCAGCAGTCTTCTCACAAAATTTCAAATCATTTGGAACATTTTTGACCCCCCAAAAGGTCAAAAAACACCAACATTTTGACCATTCTGCCTCGTTTTCAGGCAAGGTGTTGTGCACAGAGAAGTATTGGGAGAATGGGTTTTTGGGTAGGTAAATGGCACTCATTTAGCAAAAATCAAGCATTTCTGTAAAGTAGACTCATCAGGCTTTCCAATGAGCCATCATGGAGCCAAATCTGGCATCAGGAAGGGGTCCAAAACTTAGTCACAAAATACCTTATTTTCTGTTGAAGTGGCGCTGCACACAGAGACTATCTAAGTGTGGTTTGGACCAAAAGTCAACAAAACACACTCATTTTTTGAAAATTGATATTTTTGAGTTTTTTTAGGCAAAAAACTCTAAAATTTGGTGCAAATAGTTATTTTGGCATTTATTTCTTAGGATATTATGTGCCTTGGGCCTTGCATGGTCTCTTGGCCATAAATGATAGTTATGGTTGAATTTGAAATTTTCCTACCATATTTAGGGTTTTAGTCCTCCTTTTCTCCATAAATAGAGCATGAGGCCCTTATGTATTTTTTTGGCTTTTGATGAACTTGGATAGCGATACACGGTTTCTATGAGCTTGGAGAAGAAATTGGTTTTGTGAAATGGATGAATGGCTTGGTTGGCTTGATGATGGAGAAGCTTGTTTGTAGGATTCCTTAGCTTGGTGAATGGTGATGTCTTCTTAACTTGTTTATTTTTTCTTGTTCTCACTATGTTTCAATATTCTTGGTTGCTATAAATCAGAAAAGTATAGGTTGAGACATGCTCTTTGAGGCACCTTAGTCCTCCTGTTTGTTATAGCTTTGATGCTTTCCTCTGTTTGGTCATCTTAAGGAATTCTTGATTGCTCCTTAGGTCCACCTAAATTTTTTTTTGTTTCATGTATGGTTAGTATGCTAGATTTCAAGTATGATTCACAGTATGCCCTGCTTATTTGAAGCTTTCAAAACTCTATCTTGAACCCTTTCTTTGGAATATTGTTTGCTAGGTTAAGTCAAAGAGGTCTCGTTTGATCTTGCCCTTTGTCCATGCTTATCAACTTGTTTTAGATTTATTTATAGCCTTATTTATGATGTTTAGGAGTTCCCTCTTCATAGATTAAGTTATTGTGCTATATTACATGTTTTCCCAAATTATGAAGGTGAGTTTACTAAAGTTAGAAGCTCTTATGCTTTCTATGTTTCACTAGAATTTTTATCTTTGATATTTATTAGTTTAAGTATTGTTCATTGAGCTTAATGGTTTGCCCTACCTCATGAGTTGTCGCTTTTAACTATATGTATTTAAGACCGTTTTTCCCAAACTTGCTGTTCACTACACCTCACACATTACCTTAAGGATCCATTGACCTTGCTAGATTTTCCCTGTAACACACTCTAATTCATCATTTAGACACTCATGACTTCCATTGACTCCATAGCCCAATTATTCAAAGACCTCTCACTCCACCTATTCCACTTGACCATCTTACCCAACCAAAAAAATCAACAAACCCTACACTTAACAACTAGCCTAAAATCAAAACCCTAAATAAAAAAGAACACATACTTTGCATCCAATAGAGAGAGCCCTCTCTGAGTCCAGGAAGGCTAGGTCCTAGGACTCCAAAGACTCGTTCCATGTTACCCTATCATTTGGTCTACCAATATGCCAAATCACAGGACCCTAACATTCTAGCGATCACGGTGGGACCTTCTGAGTATGTTCATGCTTAAATATTCCTTAAAAGATTCAGAAACCCTTGACTGATAGTATCTTGTGTTTTATCTGCCACCTCATCGCCACACTAACATTATGGCGATCATAGTGGGACCTTCTAAGTATATAGTTACCTGAATACCTCTTAAAACTATTTAGACCCTCAATTTGACTTAGAAAATCCAGTGAATCTGCCACCTCATCACCACCCTAACATTCTGGTGATCACAGTGGGACCTTCTAAGTATATAGTTGCCTGAAATCCTCTTAAGACTCTTTATACCCTTAGTTTGACTTAGAAAATCTAGTGAATCTTCCACCTCATCGCCACACTAACATTTTGGCGATCAAGATTGGACTTTCTGAGTTTGTGACAAACTAAGTATTCCTTAGATCTCATAAAACTCACAAACATCCTTATATTGGTATTTAGTTGTTGATGGTGGAAAACAAGAACATCCTTAAAACAGTAAACATCATCCACCTGGCGACTCCACTGGTCTTTAGTAGCCCTGTTAACCCCACTAGTTCCTATAAACTCCCCCGAGAATGCATTAAGCAATCCCGATCATGTTGATGGTGGACAACGAAGTTGAAATCATCCACCTGGTGACTCCACAACTCTTAATAAACCTAAAGACTCCACTAGTAGAGAACTCTAGATTGGTTGAAAAGATTCAATGACCCTTTCTGATTTACAAACATGGATCCAAGGATACAAAGGAGATATGCTCCAATGAGTAGAGATCATATCCTTGGATTCCCACACAAAATTCCTGAAATAAATTGGATAAAAAACCTACCTATATTTCAAGATGAAAAATTTGATGACCCCTTGTTACATCTCATAAAAATTCATATACACATATGGAGGTTAAAGTTTGAATGGCACGAGGACTACCTCATGAAAATAATTATGGAAACATTAGAAGGTAAGGCAAGAAATTGGTATGAATGGCTAAAATCTGGTAGCTTGTTTTCCTTGAAAGATTTCCACAAGGTGTTTTATGAACGTTATAAAGAATATTGTCCATCTTTATCATTAGCTGAAAATTGTTGTGATCAATCTGAAGATTTCATACAACACCTTGTAAACATTGATGATGATTTAGGGAATTGGCATCCTAAAGATTTATTAGAAGAACTCCATGCATTTCATTCTCAAGATAACTATCATGACAACCTAGAGGAGTTAGAACCCAATCAAGAAATAGAAGGAAACCCACAGAATCTCGCTGAAGGCACAAGTAATGATTCACTATCTCTTCTAGGTGAGGCTCAAGAAAACATTCGGCCTCAAAATCAGCCTTCACAAGAGAGAGAGAACTATTGTACTTCTATCCAAAGAAAGAGAAAAATGCCTCCTCTTTTAACTGAAGAGGAAATAAATCAAATGCTAAACATGCAGCCAACCTCTAAGCCTTGATGTGAAAAAAACATTTCTATTCATTCTCCTACAATTCCCATCTACAATACATCAGAAAGTGAACTCACAGATCAACTCAAAGAAGAACAAATTGACAATCCAATATGTTTGATTGGTGATGTTACTTATGTTGATAATTTTACAAAGTTTGATCAGTCTGATGATGATGTCCTCCAAACAGAAACTAATCTTGCAGAGCAATCAACAGTTGATTTGTGGGATGAAGTTCACTATGATCAGCTTGAAAAACGTAAGCAGCCAATACACGTAACCTATGACACTGATGAGGAAAGCCTTGAAAGTTTACAAGTAAGTGAGGAGTCTATGACTCTTTGCTCTACTTCACTTCAGTCCATCAGAAATATCTTTCACATAATTGGAAATCAATAGTCTTTCAGCTTTGATGTTGAGGTTGAGGAGGATGAGGAACTTCTTGAGCAAGTTGTCAATGAGGAGCCTTCTCCTAAAATGGTTGAGGAAATCATTTGGAACATGGAATCCTCCTTAACTCTAGATTTGTAGCCACCAAGTTCCTTCGAACTACAAATTGTAGATGAAGGCATGGAAATTAATGATCAAAAGAAATTTGTTGCACTTCTTTCTCAAGAAGATTTTTTGCAAAGGAATGCACCTACTCATCAACATGGTGGTTTTCACACAGAGCTTAGCTCACTCTATCAAATTGCATCAGGTTTGTTAGAGGATAACATTGCCATATATGATGAATCTACCAGTTCAGAAGATCATGAGGAAGAGGTGGATTTTCTTTCCCAAAAGAGTCCCAAGCATAGCTGAGTGGAAGAAGGAGTAGTATTGAATGAAGCTTATGCCTCAAATCCTCTAGATCAAGTATTATTCCAAGATCCATTTATTGTTTTCCTTGAGAAATCTAAAGGAGGAGTGTGTTCTGCCAAGAACAGTTTGTTGCAAAGTGTGAGAAAATTTTTAAGCATTACTTTTCGAAAACAAGTGAGGTGGAAGTGGCCTTTTAATTTTGTCAGCGCGCTCAAAGAGTTGAACCAAGAACCCTCGTGCAATCATCTACTTGATTGTTTGTACTGGAAAAGAGAGTTCACAAAATGAATGTATATATCATGTATAAATTAGATTAGGATATATAGGCATGCAAATAAGCTCAGCCTTTGAGCATATTTTAGTTATAGATTGTTTTGAAAATACAAAAATAGAGAAAAGATGAAAAAAGAGGGCAGATTTGAAAAAAGAGGTATAGCCCCATACCCAAAAAAGATTACTACTGAAAGTGTGCAAACCTAAATGCCACTACTTGTTCCAAAAAAGTCTTGTTCAGTCATCTAGCCTAATCATGGCTGAACATGTTTTCAATTTATTGCTGATAGGTTAGTGAAAGATGTTTGTGCTCAACCTAGTCTCCTAAATTGAGTTCATTAATTGTCAACCAGGGTTGGTAAACTTCTGAAGTGTGGTGCACTATATGTGCCTAGGTATTTGTTTCTTACTGCGTTGTGTTTAGTGTTTTATGATGTTTTTTATTTTATGGATTTTTTTTGTTCAAAAGGGAAAGAAATAAATGCTGGTGAAAGGAAGCTATTGGTTAAAAACAGAGTGACACCTAAATTATGGATAAAGGAAAAGGACTAAGTGCTAGTGAAAGAAGTTGTTGGTTAAAAACAGAGTGAAGCCTAAACTATGGGTAGTAAACAACAAATGCAAAGCTTGATAATGAATCCATTGCAAATAAACAAATCACAACATGAACTTGAACTTATCCAATTCATTCATGAAAGATGTTTTGGAAGAGCTTGAGAAATGGACAAGTTAAGTGTAAATGAAGTTCTCCTAACTAAACAATCAAACAATCAACTTATAATGATACAACATCTCATCCATGGTTAAAGGTTTACTGAAACATATTTGGAAAAGAATATTTGTAACATCATAATATTTCTACTCTAGAAATAGCTCCTAATTCTGTTTTGCAACTCAGTTTAACACCACTAAACCTCACTCAAAAGTTATAGATTTCCTTTTAGAATATTCTTTGAGAAAAGGCTTGTTTGTGAAATGGTAAAAAGGTTTCAAACTACTCTAGGTCTTAGACTGATACTAGCTTCTGTCCATATGATTGTGTGTTAATATAAGTTTGGAACAAAATAAGTTTTGTAGATAATGAAGACTGTGGTTTTTAAATTCAACAACTATCAAAATGCAATGGATAGCAACTAAACTGGAAGGTTAATACAGTGAACTAGAACTAAACTAGTCTACAGTGAACTGTGTGAAACTAAGAAGCCATTATCAAACTGGAAATGAAATGACAGAGCTGAACTGAATGCATTCTACCTCCGGAGTGTTCTAACTAAATTGACATGCAACTAGTCTATGGAATTCTACAGCCCATCTTGTTCATTATGAATGATATTTTGGAAGAGTTTGTAAAAAAATTTTGACTGTATAATTCAATGCAATTGAACAAAAACATAAAACTGAAAGCAAATACAACTAAAATCTAAGACACCATAGCTATCTCTTACTCATTGCTATGATATTTTGGAAGAGCTTGTAAGAGTAAGACTGGCTATGCCACTTAGTGTAAACAGAAATTCAAAAGCAAATGCAACTAAGATCTAAGACACCACAGCTATCTCTTATTCATTGTTCATGATGTTTTGGAAGAGTTTGTTGAGTAAGACCGGCTGTGACACTTAGTGTAAACAAGCAACGAAAACCTACAATACCACAACTATGACTTATTCATCATGATGATATTTTGGAAGAGTTTATTAGAGTAAGTCCAACTGTGATAATTAAAGAAAGAAATTGCAATTAAAACCTACAACACTACAACTATGCCATATTCATCATAATGATATTTTGGAAGAGTTCATTAGAATAAGTATAGCTGTAATGATTGATGAAATCAACTATGAACATAAACTTCAAAAGTTTTACTAAACTAGAAATGAAAACGAAACTAAAGTACTTATCTAATCCGTAAAAACAAGGCTACTCCAGAGGCAGGGGCCCTCTACCACTAGAGTAGCACGAAATCTAGTTTAAGCTCAACTCAACGCGTTCAAGGGAATGCTGCTTCTTTCATTAAAGATAAATTACTTCAGAACAGAGTATTCTCGGACTTCAGAAATCTAGCAGTTAACCACAAAATCTAACCAAAATCTAACCTTGTTTCTCGGTTTCCCGAGCTACATTTATAGCAAATTTACATAACAGAATTCAAGATAATCCAGGGATAACTATCTTTCCATATAAAAATTGAACTAGAACTCTAAAAGTGGCATCGTAACATGACTAAGGACATATGGATTGTCCTTGTCCTATTAGGAGTCTATCTCCTAGTTTGAGTTCACACGTGCATAACCACATACATAATTCCATTCAATCTTCATGGAGAGCAACGAATGCTGAGGGCATGATGTGGAATATGCCCATATGTGGTTTTCTCCGAGAGGACACCTGGAACCTGCTTAAACATGAAGATGGCTGCAGAATTGGCAACTAGCTACAGAATGTCTGAATTCTGTAGCTAGTTTCAGTTCAAAAATTACTACAATGATAAAATCATAAAAACATAGCAAGTTAGCCATGATATTCATTCTTAAAGAAATTTTAACTAATTTCATTGATCATTTGAGCCTGGGATTAATAATGAACAAAAGAAATGGAATGGAATGTGGTGGAAGAGAGAACATTTTTGGAGCTCAACATACCCCCACTGCTAGCTTCTTGCATGTCCTCATGCAACTATTCCATGAACTCAGAGACTTCTGCAAGAACATCCAATCCTCTTCTTCTGCTTTGCTTGGTAGTTAAAGGCCTTCTGGGCTTCCCGATGACTAACTTGAACCTTAAATTGGTAAGTGCCCTGATTAACTTCTTGTTTCTCTTTTTCAATTTTTCATTGGCCTTTTCCATTTTGTCCATTTGTAGAGACAGGGTTGAGTTCATACTGGTTTTTAGTTTAACTTACTCCCTCGGAATTTCATTCTCAGTCCTGATATGTCTGTTAAGTACTTCTAGCTTGTACCTATCTCTTCTTAGCACATCTACTTCAGACTTTGGTGGACTAGGGGTTCTGTCCCTACTCTCTGAAGCTTTTCTCTCCAATGACTGAACATAATTGTAGATTTCTTGCTGTGCAGGGTCTATTTTAGGGGCTTCTTCATCAAAATCTTCTTCAGTAGGTGTTTCTTCGTCTTCTATGTTTATAACTCTAGTTTTTTTAACTTTTGTTTTCTTTGGTATCCCCCTCAATCTGTGGCTCCTTCTCGGCTGAGATGGCCCTTCTCCTTTTTCTCTGGAAAATTTTCTGATTACCCTCTCTTTCTTAAGCTGCCTCTTAATCTGAGTCAATTTCTCAGAAATTATTTCTTCACTGCTTTCTTGGATTGTTTTTCCAGTTTCAATTTTGGAGGCTTTCCATTTTCTACTTCTTTTTGTGGGTTTGTCTTCAGGTGAAGGTTCTTTTGGTTCCTCAAAGTGATTTCTCACCAAGAAGTTATCCCAAGTATCTCCTATTTTTGTTAAATGATGTTCAATTAAAATCTTGACTAACCCATGGTGGTATAATGTTGTCTCTAGAAATTGAACTCTCTTTTGGACACTTGAAGCCATTTTATTTAAACTATGACGCAAGAAAAAGGGAAGATCGAGTTCTTCTTCAAGAAAATGCATCATCAACCTAATATGGTAAACATAGAAAGTACCATATCTACCTTCACAAGTGATGAATTTTTGAAGGATAAGCAACATGTTCCTCCATTTGTTCTTTAATGCAGAGCTTGGAATTCCCTTTTTAAAAATAGTGACATCCATACCTGGTGACTTGAGTATCTTCTTCCATGATTCGTTATGAAATTATCTATTCTTAAACCACCTTTCTCCTTGTCTAGCCAATCCTTTTTCTTCTACAATAAAAACCTCTGTGACAGTGAATTTAATATCTCCAACTTCAACCTCAGCCCCATTGAATGATCTTGCAAACGTTTTAGTAACCTCTTTGTGGAAGCCACTAAATTTTTCAAGGAATTGCAGCCATCCTTCTTGTTGCAACATTTCTCTGATTTGGGGGTATCCTTCCAAATACTTAGTGCCAACTGGTTCAGTTCTCACGATGAGGCCCATAATTTCTCCTTCAATATTCTATTACTCCTCCTCTGCACGGAGACAATGACTTCAACCTTCAGATTAATACTCCTTTGCTTCACGGTGAAAGTGGTTTCAATATTCAGATTACTACACCTTTACTTACAGTGACAGTGGCTGTTAAGCAGATGTTCTTGCCTCCACAGATGTTTCCTCTCTCACTCTTCAATTCACTAGTCTTCTTCTCACAGTGAGAATGGTCGTTAACAAGTTGTTTTTGCTCCCAAATGTTTCCTCTGTTCACGGTAACAATGGATATTACAGAGATACCTCTGTTTTACAGAATGAAATGGGTAAGAGTCGACTATGGGAATGAGTGATGTGGAATGGTTACGGAAGGAATGAATGAAGTGAGGTGAAGAAAAACTAATTAATGAGTGAAAAGACCGCGGAGATATTTTGTAATGAATTCAAAAATCATCATTAAATGCTTAGTGACGTGACTAACCCCATCACTTCAGCACTTTAACCGTTTAAATTTTTAAATGATGATCAGATATGGGTTTTGAAATGGCGGAATAGAAGGATTTTTATCCAAAATTTTGCAGGAGATTTGTTTGGCATGATCAATAAAATTAATCAAAAGAACTTTTCGAATTATTCATAACTAAACTATACTAACATTTTTCATGATATGTCATTATAATCATTTCATACCTTTGCCTTTGCTTTGATTTCCTTGTGATCTTCATATGCTTTGTTCATCCTTTGAAAATCATTAATTTTTGAGTCCTCATAACCTTCTTTGATTTTGCTTGTTCATGGATTTGCAGTATCATTTTGTTGCAAATCAAATGATTTGATGATTAGTGCCTTTAGGATCTGGAGCTGCAGAATGTCTGTCTGGCTGTAGAAAGTCTGATTAGCTGCAGAATGTCTGTTTGATTGCAGAATGTACCTGTAGAGAACTTGAAACATAAAATGGAATGGTTTGGAGTATAAGTGGAATGTTATATGGAATGAGTGAAGATGGATAATGGAGTATGGTATAATGGAATATGAATGAAGTGAATAATGGAGTGGAATGGATCACAACTCATGAAATGGAGTGAAGTATGAGAAGTGGCCTGCAATTCATGACATGTGTTATTCAATTGCAGAAAGACATCAAACTTTAAATTTTGGAATGGAAATGAGGTGGATGAAGTATGGAATGAAGTGAAGTATGAATGAATGAATGAAATGGAATATGGATGAATGAGTAAATGGAATGAAATGAAATGAGATGGATCATAAGTGAAATGGATCTGCACTTATGATTTTGTAACAGCTACTTGCAGAAACAAAATGGAAAAGTTAGAGTGTTAGAAAGATTCTGATTTTCACCCTATATTTTCTGTATAAACATGCCAATCAGTGATTGGTTTTCATGTTTATACTTTATTATTATTATTATTATTATTATTATTATTATTATTTTATTATTATTATAAAATGACTTCAGAAAATTCAATTAAGTTGATTAAGAAGAAAGATTCTTCTTCATTAACTTCACATCACTTTTTTCTTGGAACTTCTTGACAAATTCTTCTCTTGAGAGTGGTTTGTGATACAACTTCAATCTATGACCATTCACAAGAAAAGTGACCTCTTCTTCATCTATTGTCCTGATTTTTATTGCTTCATTGTAAAAAAAATTCACAATTTCATATGGCCCAAGCCAATGTGTTTGGAATTTACCTTGAAAATCCTTGAACTTTGAATCAAACAAGAGAGCCCAGTCACCTTCTTTGAACTTATTTTCCTTGATGTACTTGTCATGCCATATAGTCCTTTGTTGTTGGACTATACTGGTTTTCTGAACTGCATCTTGTCTGATATCATCCAATTCATTAATCTGCTCCAATCTATGCTTTTGTGCCTCCGATAGATCAAGTCCTAGCTGAACTGCCATTTTGAAGGTTTGAATCTGGAACTCTATGGGAAATAAAACTTGCTTTCCAAAAACAAGTTCATAAGGAGTATGGCCTGTTGTGCTTCTCCATGTAGTTCTATAGGCCCACAAGGCTTCAGGAAGCATATCTACCCAATCTCTTCTATGTAAATGAACAATATTTGTTAGGATTCCTTCAATGACCTTATTAGTAGATTCCACTTGACCATTTGCTTGTGGATGATAAGGAGTAGATTTTCTGTGTCTGATTCTGTACCTCTCCATCATCTATTCCACTAGCCTTGATGTGACTTGATCTGTAACAATTTCCCTTGGGACACCAAAACGAGTAAAAATATCCTCAAAAAGAAAATTAACTACAGATGCTTCATTAGCGAAAAGTAATGGCTTGGCCTCTACCCATTTGGTAACATAATCAGTGCAAACTAATATATATTTCTTTTGTCTTGATGGAGGACTAATAGGTCCTACAAAATCCAAAGCCCATTTTTCAAAAGGTTCAATATGTAACTGAGTTTGTAATGACGTCTCACTTGAAGGAGAAGGTTTCCCTACCGTTTGGAAACTGTCACACCTTTTGACATATTCTTTAACATCTTTGAAAAGGGATGGCTAATAATATCCTAAATGAAGGATCTTATAAGTTGTCCTCTTATCAGCAAAGTGTCCGCCACAAGGTTCATCATGACATGCTTTGAGGATCTCAGGCATCTCATCTTCCCGAACACATCTCCTGATAATAAGATCTGGACCTGTCTTGTACAACTCATTAGCAACCCATGAATATTTTTCACTGTCATAAATGATTTTTCTTTTATTTCTTGCATTCATTATTGAAGGAAATTTTCCTGAAACTAAATAATTAGCAATGTCAGCAAACCAAGGAGTTTGAGTAGAAATTGCAAAAAGATATTCATCAGGAAATTGGTCTTCAACTGGAGTGTCATCTTTGATGTTTTGGAGTCTAGATAGGAAATTAGCTACTGTGTTTTGTTTTCCAGGCCTATCTAGAATGGTAATGTTGAATTCTTGTAAAAGTAATAACCATCTTATGACTCTGCCATTAGTAATTGATTTTTTCATTAAATATCTAATTTCAGAAAGATCAGTGTGAACAAAAGTTTCATAGTCTGTTATATAGTGTCTAAATTTGTTTATGGCATGAACAACAGCTAAAAACTCTTTTTCAGTTATAGTATAGTTTAACTCTGCAGGAGTCAAATTTTTACTGGTATAGTAGATGGCATAAGGAATCAGGTCTTTTTGCCCCAATACTGCTCCTAGAGCTGTATCTGAGGCATCTGTTGAAATATGAAAAGGTAACTTCTAGTTAGGCCCCCTTAAAATAGGTGCTTCAGAAATTTTTGTTTTCAGGGTCTCAAAAGCTAACTGGCAATCAGAATTCCATTTGAATTCATAGTCTTTGGTAAGAAATTTAAAGAGTGGAGATGCTATCTTGGTGAAGTTTTCTATAAACCTCCGATAATATCCTGTGAATCCTAGAAAACTCCTAACATATTTTTGACAACTTGGAATAGATAAGTTAGAGATGACTTCTACTTTTGACTCATCAACTCTAATCCCATCCCCTGAAATATGATGTCCTAAAACAATACCTTCAGTAAACATCATGAAACATTTCTCATGGCTAAGTGAAAGATTTGCTTCTTGACATCTCTTTAAAACTTTTTCCAAGTTTGTTAATGCTTCTTCAAATGTGTTTCCATAAACTGTGAAATCATCCATATATACCTCTACACAATCATGTATTAGATCTGAAAAATTCCTAATACTACCCTTTGAAATGTTGCAGGTGCATTACATAATCCAAATGGCAATACTCGGTAAGCATACATACCCCAAGGATAGGTAAATGTGGTTTTTTCTTGATCCTCAAGTGCTACTTGAATTTGATTGTAACCACTAAACCCATCTAGAAATGAGAAGTACTTTTTTCCAGCTAATGTATCTAACACTTGATCTATGAAAGGTAAAGGAAAATGGTCTTTAAGAGTAGCTTTGTTTAATTCTCGGTAGTCAACACACACCCTCCATTTACCATTTTTCTTTGGCACAATTACCAAAGGAGAAACCCACTGACTATCTGAAATGGGATAGATAAAGTTGACATTTAACAATTTTTGCAATTCTTCTTTAACAATCTCCCTAATATTTGGATTCATCCGTCTTTGAGGTTGTCTGATTGGTTTACAATTTTCCTCTATGTAGATGTGATGAGTGCAAGTCTTGGGGCTTATCCCTTTCATATCAGTGTACTCCCATGCATATGCAGAAGAATGTCTCTGTAATATCTTGACTAACTCTTCTTGTTGAGATTTTTCTAGGTTCTTGTTTATGTTCAAAGCTTTGCCTAGAAATATCTCACTTGTAGAGCTGCCAAATTTATCCATAGAATGAAGAGACATCTGTCTTGATGACAAAAACTCAATGTTGGATCCTTCTTGAAATGGTTCATGTTTGTATTCTGAAGAGGATTCAAATTTTTCTAGAGTATTCAGAATTTGACTATCTTCACTAATTTCTGAAATTGTGAAGAGAGGTTGTAAGTATTCTTCATCCTCTATACATTGAGTATCATCTAAATCTGTAATTGTTCTTGCTGGAGGATACAAAGTGAATTTCTTAGTTGAACTACTGTCAGAGATGTACATATCACCGGATCTACAACTAATGAAAGCATCAGCTGTAGCTAACCAAGGTCTTCCTAATATAACAGGATGCCCTCCTAGATTATTCTTAGGAGTTAGGATCATGAAATCCACAGGGTACTCCCAAGAATCTAGGGACATTGGAATGTCTTCTATTACCCCATCAGGTTTGATCACAGACCTGTCTGCTAATTGTAATAATGTGGGTGTAAAGAGAAGATTAGGAAGTTTCAGTTTATCCATGATTTGTCTACTCATGATATTGATTTCTGCTCCTAAATCAATGAGTGTGTTTTGGATTTCAATTCCATTGACGTGAATTTTAACAACTGGATTTCCTGGGTCTAGATACTTTGGAATAGCAATCTTACCCATCATAATGTCTGCTATTTTTCCTTCCAGTTGAATTTTCTTTGTCTCTCTTATTCTTTTTCTTGTTTTCTTCATGCTCAACTCCTTTATTGTTTTTGCTAAAATGGGAATTTCCTTGATGGCTTGTAATAATGGAATCTTAATGCAAACATTTCTCAGCTCATCTAGGAAATCATAATTAGGCACAATAATTTTTTTTTCTACACCCCTGTCAATTTGTAATCTTTCTAGAAAGGGAGGTGTAGGAGTGGATGTTGATGGCTGTTCTAATATAGGAGTTGAAATTATTGCTTCTTTTTGTTTTGATTTTTCAATGTTTGGGTCCTGAAAAGATGTATCTTCTTTAAGACTTTTATTTTCCCGTAGAGAGTCTTCCTTAGAGTTGTCTTGTTCTTGTATGATCACAGAAGGTTTCCTTTTTTCTAGTATTCTTCCAGACCTAAGTTGAACATCACTAAGGTCTAGAGGAGTAATTAAATAAGTTGGAAACTGTTGGCCTTCTATCATGTATGTATTTTGAGGATTTTTATTGTTGGGGTTTGGTATGGGTTGAGCAGGCAACTGATTTGATTTTTGAGGAAATGGTAATGGGAGTGGTTGATTTTGATGTGGTAGGTTCTGAGGATTCTGTTGAGGATTTTTTTGAAATTTTTTTTGAGGATTTTGAGGAAAAAAATGTGGATATGGTGGATAGGATGGTGGATGCGATAATCTTTTGAAGTATCTTCCATAAGTTTGTAGACCTTGTGCCCAAGCTTGAGATTGATTTTGAAATTGAGGCCAAGGTTGCTGCCAAGAATTCCAATTTGGTGGAGGTTGGTTATACATTTGATCATGGAATCCTTGTGGTTGAGGTCCTTGCCAAGGCCTTCTAGAGACAAAATTGAGAGATTCTGTGTAATTTGTAGGAGTTTCCTCTTGAAAGACAACTTTGAGACTAGGAAGGGAAGGACAACTCTTGGTCTCATGTTTTTCTGAACAAATGACACAGGTCTCTACAACTTTTGCATCCAAAGGACATTCTCTCAGGGCATGCTTCCTTCTACATTTGGGACAAAATATTGCTAAGGCATCAGATTCAGATTTTTGCCCGACATGGCAAGGTGTCTGTTGTTTTAAGACTCCTAAGTCATCAAATTTAGTGTGAGCATATGCCCTATCTCTGCCCTACTTACTGTCCCAGAAGCAGATTTACTTACCCTTGCAAGAGCAGGGTCTCTTAGTTCTTTCACAGTTTTAGATTTCCCTCTTGATAGGTTGATACATAACTCAGATATTTCAGGTAATGTGAGCTGAGATATATTCCCTTTTCCCATCATGTTAAGGATATCCAACCATTCATCCCTAATTGTTTTCAACAAAAGAGCTTTTAAGGTGTCTTGATCTAAGTTCTCCATTTTTGCTCTTTTGATGTTGTAATGAAATCTCTCCAACAAATCTTCCAAATTTTCATCTTCTTTTTGTAACATCTTAAACACTTCCTCATTATGATTGACTGGCATAAAATAATCCAAATACCTCTCTAGAAATGCTTGTTTCATGTCTTCCCATGTCCTAATGGAGCTGTTGATCAAACTCATAAACCACTTCAATGCCGCTCCTTTCAAGGTTGAAGGAAATAGTTTAAGTTTTTGAGCATCTTGTAAGTAGTCATAAGTTCTACACAGGACTTCAAATTAAAATAGGAAGGTTTCAGGATCTTCAGTTTTAAGTCCATAGAATTTTGGAAGGACAGAGGGTGAAATGTTTTTCATATTTTTATTGGTTTCTTCATCTAATATAGGAAACCAAAAAGAGCTTTCCATTTCTCTTCTACCTCTTCCTCTACCTCCTTCTCCTTCTACACCTCTACCTCCTTCTCCTCTACCCCCTCCAAATAATGTGTGTTCTCCATTAAAGAGTCCTCCTCCCCCTTCTTCTGCCATAGTTGATTCTTCTGTGGAAGTGGAAAAATTTGTATCTCTAGCAGGGGTCCTTGAATATTCTTCTAAGACAGGTTCAGTGGATGAAGTGGAAGGTCTTAATAATGGAATATCTGATCTTAAGTCTTTTGAAAGTCTAGGATCAGTAATGGATGGAATATGGGTCTGAGTTGGAGGTGTACTGGCTCTTGGTCTAGGTGAAACAAGTGGTGTTCTAGGGATCAAACTTCTACTTCTGCTTCTTATGAATCTACCCCTTGAGTCTCTCTCTCTACGCATATAATTGTTTTTGGGAGTTAAGAAACAAGGCTACCTAGTTACACTTCCCCGACAATGGCGCCAAAATGTTTGTGCTCAACCTAGTCTCCTAAATTGAGTTCATTTAATTGTCAACCAGGGTTGGTAAACTGCTGAAGTGTGGTGCAATATATATGCCTAGGTATTTATTTCTTACTGCGTTGTGTTTAGTGTTTTTATGATGTTTTTGGTTTGGTTTTATAGATTTTTTGTTCAAAAGGAAAAGAACTAAGTGCTGGTGAAAGGAAACTATTGGTTAAAAACAGAGTGACACCTAAATTATGGATGAAGAAAAAGGACTAAGTGCTGGTGTTAAAAACAGAGTGAAGCCTAAATCATAGATGAAAAATGACAAATGCAAATACTGAAACAAAACAAAGCCTAAACTATGACTAGCAAAATACAAATCTTGATAATGACTTCAATAAAATAAATCACAACATGAGCTTAACTTGTCCAATTCATTCATTAAAGATGTTTTGGAAGAGCTTGAGAAATGGGCAGTTAAGTGTAAATGAAGTTCTCCTAATTAAACAATCAAATAATCAACTTACAATGTTACAACATCTCATCCATGATTAAAGGTCTATTGGAATATATTTTGAAAAGAACATTTGTAACATCATAATATTTCTACTCTAAAACTAGCTCCTAATTCTGTTCTACAACTCAGTTTAACATCACTAATCCTTACTAAAAAGTTATCGATTTCCTTTTAGAATAATCTTTTAGGAAAGGCTTGTTTGTGAAATGGTAAAAATGTTGCAAAAGTACTCCAGGCCTTAGACTGATACTACCTTCTGTCTAGATAATTATGTGTTAGTATGAATTTGGAACAAAAGAAGTTTTGTAAATAATGAAGACCGTGGTGTTTAAATTTAACAACTAATGCAATTTAAAATGCAATGAATAGCAACTAAACTGGAATGTTTATACAGTGAGCTAAAACTAAATTAATCTACAGTGAACTGTATGAAACTAAGAAGCCATCATCAAACTGGAAATGAAATAACAAAGCTGAACTGAATGCATTCTACGTCCGGAGTGTTCTAACTAAATTGACATGCAACTAGTCTATGGAATTCTACAGCCCATCTTGTTCATTAGGAATGATATTTTGGAAGAGTTTATAGAACAATTCTGACTGTGTAATTCAATGCAATTGATCAAAAACATAAACTGAAAGAAAATACTACCAAAATCTAAGACTCCACAGCTACCTCTTACTCATTGTTATGATATTTTGGAAGAGCTTGTAAGAGTAAGACTGGCTATGCTACTTAGTGTAAACAGAGATTCAAAAGCAAATGCAACTAAGACCTAAGACACCACAACTATCTCTTATTCGTTGTTCATAATGTCTTGAAAGAGTTTGTTGAGTAAGATCGACTGCGACACTTAGTGTAAATAAGCAATGAAAACCTACAATACCACAGCTATGACTTATTCATCATAATGATATTTTGGCAGAGTTTGTTAGAGTAAGTCCAACAGTGATAATTTAACAAAAGAAATTGCAATTAAAACCTACAACACTACAACTATGCCATATTCATCGTAATGATATTTTGGAAGAGTTCATTAGAATAAGTATAGCTGTAATGATTGATGAAATGAACTATGAACATAAACTTCCAAAGCTTGACTAACTAGAAATGAAAACGAAACTAAATACTTAGCTACACTGTAAAAACAAGGTTGCTCCAGAGGCAGGGGCCCTCTACCACCAGAGTAGCATGAAATCTAGTTCAAAATCGAATCAACGCGTTCAAGGAAATGCTATTTCTTTCATTAAAGAGGAATCACTTCAAAATAGAGTATTATCGGTCTTCAGAAATCTAGCAATTAGCCACAAAATCTAACCTCCTTCTCTCGGTTTCCTGAGCATATTTATAGCAAATATACATAACAGAACTTGAGATAATACGGGGATTATTTTATTTCCTAATAGAAACTAAACTAGGACTTTGATCATGATCACGTAACAGAATCTGGACTGTCCTTATTCTGTTAGGAGTCTACCTCCTAGTTTAGGTTTCCACGTGCTTAACCACGTACAGAATTCTGTTCAATCTCCATGGAGGGCAACAAACGATGAGGACATGACGTGGAATACACCCATGTGTGCTTTTCTCCAAGATGTCATCTGGAACCTGTATAAACATGAAGCTGGTTACATAATTGGCAACTAGCTACAGAATGTCTGCATTCTGTAGCTAGTTTCAGTTCAAAAAGTACTACAATGACAAAATCATAAAAACATAGCAAGTTAGCCATGATATTCATTCTTAAAGCAATTTTAACTAATTTCATTCATCATTTGAGCCTGGGATTAATAATGAACAAAAGAAATGGAATAGAATGTGGTGGAAGAGAGAACATTTTTGGAGCTCAACAAAAATCACGTGAGTATAGGCTAGTGTGGAACCGTTTGTGTTTCGCCGCAATAAAGTAGGTCCTAATGGATCGGTCAAAGGTGGATTGGCAGGAGTGCCAGAGTCATTCACCAAAGTCTCAATATAGACAAAATCACTATCACTATCTTAAGAGCTGACATACACCGTCTGTTCAGGAGAAATGAGTCCATTTCATTTAGGAGGTAAACCTTGAGGATGACGTGACCGTCAACGAAAAAATTCAGCCGGGGTGATAGTAATTAAAGTACAAATATGCTAGTAGAAACACCCTAAGGAAAAAACTATGGACTAAGAACAAAAAACACACACTATAAACGTGCTAAGATATAGCACACACAAATAAAATACAACGAAGCTAGCGGTGGAACAGTTATACTAGAGACTTGCTTCCCAACCCTTTTCATTGCGAACTCGACATAAGTGCACTTGCAAGATGTGGAACACCCCCCAAGAGGACCAAGAGAGTATGAATAATATTTTTCCAAGGTATAGAGAAGACAACCCTGACTTTGCACATGTGTATTATCCCTAGAAAGAAAGGCCACTATGGTCACCATATACAATAACACAACCTAGTGGTACAGTCGCAGGACAAATCAACATGCAAGGGTAGGGTGGTTAACTCCAAAAGGAGCCAAGACCGAAACCCCCTTGAGAGTTACCTCCCAAGTGGTCCCCAAGTGATAAAACATCATTTGTATGTGTGCAAATTATGTTATATCATGCCACCCAAAACTAAGAAAAATGGGTCATGTCACCTCGCCTAGCGCAAGTGTGACCTCATGCTTAAACATATTACGAGAAGGGATTCCAAGACCGCACTACTACAGATGGAATTTAATCCCTAACGCAGGTTGCTAAGTTGATTTTGTGGTCTTGGAGCAGTTAACTCACACTCCTATCCCTAAGTCCCTAGCCTAAGCTATTGTTGGTGTACTACCAATTAAAGCAAAAAACAAATCTAGTTAATTTTTTTATTGTGTTGATTTTAATGGTTGTTATTTACATAATAAGGATGCGGCGTGAAACTAAGATGGTGTGTAAGACTCTTATTTAGTCACCCTAGTGCAACTGTATGAAATTTTCATTTTCACTTTGATTAATTCTAGATACGAGAGGGTAACATTTTTCAAAACACACCAATGCCTATTATGATGCACTTTTCACTAGATCTTCATGGATGCAAAATATCCCAATAATTTATGAATTAATGACCCAAAAAAAAAACTAAAAATTAAACCAAAAGAGAGACCAAAGCAAGTTTCCCAAGACAGAACACAAAACACTCCAAAAGTGAAACAACTAGGAAAATAAATCCCAATTAAACACACTCAAACCAATCAAACTGAAAGACAAAGTGAAAAAAATGTAAGGACATGGCAATGAAGCAAAATATGCATAGCAATGGCTCAACCAGTGCCAATGTTATTGTTGAGTCCCCATTTTTCCTAATTTTGACACCTTTCCTAGACCTTATCTCTCCCATTTCGAACTCTCCTTAACCCCTAATATGCTTATTTCGCTTATATCAGCTTGGTTTTTGGCCAAAAGGGTACTATAGGCTTAAGGTATGTAAATTAACATAAAAAGTATCATTTTTTCCTTTAATATTAAGTATTCCTTAGCTAACTATTTCCTTATTGAAATTATCATGCCAACGGATATAAGAATCTTATGCTGGTTTTCTTTGATCCGCAATAGATATGAAATTCCTGAAGACAACTCATGTGGCTGTATTTCCTACAGACGTTCTAGAAATCCTGTAGATGTGGATTTCCTGCAGCCACTCCAATTTCCTACAATAGATTTAGTGGTTAGCTATGTTCCACTCATTGCCAAATGAAACTAGAACATGTGTTTTGTGGGGAATTCATTGTACATGGACACAGTCCTATTGGTCGTGCCAAATCCGTCTTCGAAACTATCCAAATCCACAGACCTCTTCTCGTTGGCCGCATGAGGAGAAACTTAAGCCTTGTAATAAAAATTGTCTAATCCATGCTTTCAGTCATCGATTAGACCCATCTTAGCTAATTTTGACAATATTGTACATGTATTGATAGCTCCTAGCTCAAATTAGCATTTTCCTCATTGGAGCCAAATATGGGCTTTCGAACTTGTATAAATTTGATTGTGTTTTATGATGTAAGGAGTTGGTTGGGTTGGGTTTTAATGATAGCACATATCAGAATGTACCTGGCTGTAATATTTCCAGATTAATATAATATTTGATGTTATGTTCATTCTACTTAGCAAGCCTCTTTAATTTGTGAGGGAGGGCCCCCTTTGCTCACAACTCCCTTAGTTGTGTGTGTGTGCATTTTAATTTTTGTTATCTAGTAATAATTCTTTCATACAGCTAATGTATTCTTTCTGAAGTTTCAACAACAATTACCAATTGATTAAATGATTCAGTTTTTGTGTTAAATGTGTGGATTTCATTTGATCAAGTTTGATTTACATTGTTAAGTTGATTTATTTCTTATTGTAAGTTTGATCTCCGATATTTTCTGATCACATCAACAAGACTAAGAGTTGTAGAGGGATTTTCAGATCCACTCCATAGCCTTTGCTGCAAAATGTTGATTCAGAAAAGAGCCATTAGTTTTATGAGAAATTGACCGGTTTTATTAGTAAACACTTGAAGTATTAATCCTGCATATATTTTTCACAGCATCTCATAAGCCTACCTGCCCTAGGTTGATAATTTACGATTGACAAATTATAAGGCTATAATTTGACTCAACATTTTGGTGTCGTTGCAGGGGAGATGCTAAGGTATGATAATGAAAGTGTTTTTAGGATTTTTTTGTTTGATATTTTGCAAGACTGGGGCAATCGAAGTGGTAATATGTAGGGTAAGGCCTACACACTTGTAGAGATCATAATTTCGCCAAAACTATGTCCTTCTTGTTTGGTAAGTATAATTTTTTAATTTATTTGTATAATAGATGAATAGGGTCCAATATTTTCAATTATTTTTTATGGTGGTGTGAGCACCACTTCATTCACTAATACACTGGACAGAACAAGGAGGTCTGTAAGAAACCAAGTAGCAAAAGAAGGAGAATCTGAACAGGAGGTCTATAATCCTAAAGAGAGTTTTGTTGTTGATTCCAGACAAGTCAATACTTCTACATCAGAATTTTATTTTGGGAAATCTTCTATTGCTGCCCATTTAGAACCTTCCTTCCCAAGGAATTCAACTTAGTTGCTCAGTGGTAAACCTGAAGGAGAGTTCTTCATTAATCCTATTCAAGAACTAGAGTTCCAAACCATTGATTCTGAAGAATATGTATTTTAAATAGGTCTTTCTCTCTCTTAGTCTGATATGGCTCATGAAGAGGGTACTGGTAACATAGATGGGATCTACACTGAGAAAGAAGAGAAACTGGTTACATTTTAATTCCCTATCAGGGAGACTAGTGGAGCTACTCAAATGAAAAACATTCCTCCCTCAGCCTTCCCTAATTTTCATGGTGCCTCTAGTGAAGATCCTGATGCCTTCTTATTTGAGTTTGATGCGTTATGCAAGAGCTATGACTATTCTTCCAATGCTAAAAAGCTGAAATTGTTTCTTGCTACACTGAAGGATGTAGCTCTCAGGTGGTTTATGGGTTTGGGTCCAAACTCCATTTCAACTTGGAATGAAATTAAGAAGGTATTCTTGAAGAAATACCAAGATTATTGTAAATATGGAGACCTTAGAGGATATATTTCTGGCATGAATCAGAAGGAAGGGGAGAGTCTTGAGGACTTGGTGGAAATATTTCAATATAATATACAGAGATTGAAGATGAATCCTCTAAGAAAAGAAACCAAAAGAACAATTTTTCTTAGGGAAATCAGACTAGAATTTCTAGAGATTTTAAACTTAATGGGAGCAGATGATGTATCAAATTTGAGCTATGATGATGTGTGTGAGCTTTGTAGAAGATATTCAAGAGGAAATTCCAAGGTTGGAGGTGGGTCAAGAGACCCTTCTTCTAGGAATTTCAAATTTATTGCCCGAACTGGAGTAACCAGAGTTGAAATGGATAATTTATTTGAAAATTTTAAAACTAATATTCTTAACACTTTATATTCACAACTAGATTTTTTTTGGGCTAATAAGAAGAAGGAGGAACTGGATAAAGCCATGGTTTTGTTCTACTCTAAATGCAAGAAGAAAAATGCTCTAAGGGAATGCCCTATTGACAACATAGAGGTATGCCAAATTTGTGAAGTTGAGAATTCCACTGATCAATGTCCTTCTCTTCATAAAATTAAAGCAACATATATAGCAAATTAGGGAGTTGTCAACACACTACATGCAATAGCACCTCAAATACCATGGAAGCCACGTCCTATAGGTATGTCATAGTCGCATTTTCAATTTCCTTATGCTCAGAGTCAGATGTGGAATATTCCAATGCCTTGGTAGCCCTGGCATCCTCAACAACCTTGGCAGGGGAACCTTTCTCACCCTGATGCACAAAATTTTCCTTCTCAAAACTTTTATCCTCCGTAGCCCACACCACAACAAATGGTACAACCACAAAAACAACTTCAATTGCTTGCCCCACCAAACCAACCGCGTCCCACACAACTCCCTAATCAGCCATTGTCTAGCCCCAATAATAAAACCATCCAATCTACTCACAATATTGGATTGCTCACTTATCCCACTTTTCCTACCTATTGTATTGTACCACAACCACTGCAGGAACTTTATGTTCCTGTGTTACAGGAATTTCCTGTGTCATTGTAGGAAATTAAACTTAGACCGAGAAAAGTGGTAACTCAGCCTAAAAGAATTGGAGAGATTGTAGAGGAAGATACTCTAGAAATGCCTGAAGTTGAAACTACACCTAAACAAGCAGAAAAAGCTACTTTAAGGCCGCAAGAACCTTCCTCATCCCATATGGTCTAGCCTCCTTTTCCGAAGAGGTTGGAAATGAAATTAAAATAGCTCAAGTTTAATCTTATGTTTGAACTAAGAAATGTGTGCATTAAGATCCCGCTACTGCAAGAAATTAAGGACATCTCGATTTATGCCAAAAAAGTGATGGAGCTATGTACCAAGAAACCAGAAAGACAGAAGAGAGAACCCTCCACAATTCAAGTAGGTGGAAATCTTGCAAGTTTAATGTCCACCAGATTTGTTACTGAAAAATATGCAGACCCCGGAATCCCTATGGTCACCACCTTTATCAATGGGTGTCCCATAAAGAACACTTTAATTGATTTAGGTGCATCCATTAATGTGATGACTATGGATAATTTATCTCATATAGGATCCTTTGACTTATTATCTACTCCTACCATGTTAGAATTAGCAGATAGGTCTAAGGTAAAGCTAGAGGGGGTATTAGAAGACATTGTCATCTCATTAGATTCTTGGGAGTACCCTACAGAATTTTATGTTCTTCAGCCTAAAACCAACTAGGGAGGGAATCCTTTGATCTTAGGGAGTCCATGGTTAGCCACGACAGATTCCTACATAGGGTGTAGGCATGGAAACATGACCATCATTGATGGAGCTGAAACAAAGCACATTAATTTGTATCCCCTGCTAAACCCCTCTGGAGATCAGAAAATACACATTGGGTTGAAGAAAAGGAGCATGATTCAGAATGTACCCAAAAATTTTTAACAATTGCCCAAGCCATGTGCCTTAACGAAAATTAGGAAGAAAATTTGATAAATTTTTGTATTTCTAATCTCGATTTTCCGCAGCATTTAGAAGGGCAGTCTAGTCATAATTTAGATATAATTACTAATATGTAGGATTTTTATGATCATAGTATAGTATTTGAACTACATTCAGCCCTCTTATTTTCATTCCCTATATGTTCCATGACTGAATGGGGGAGTAAGGTAGTTGAAAATTTTCCTGAAAAATATTTAAACATTAATTTTCCTTAACTCTTGAATAAGAAAAACAATTAATTCAAACATTGAAAAACTTTTCGGATACATCTGCATGGAAATATATATACATGAGGGGAATTCACCCAGATAGATTCATTCATCATATTTTTATAGAAGTAAATTCTAGGCCTGTGAGACAACCACAAAGAAGGATGAACCATTCCTTAAGGGAAATTGTGAAAGATGAATTGCAGAAATTTTTAAATGTAGGGTTCATCTATCCTATATCAAATATCCAGTGGGTATATCCACTAGTTATTGTCCCCAAAAATAATGGTAAATGGTGAGTTTTTCTATATTACAGGGAACTAAATAAATCTATATTAAAATACCATTTCCCTTTGCCTTTTATAGACCAAGTGTTGGACACTTTAGCAGGGAAAAAGTATTTTTCCTTCCTAGATGGGTTCAATGGATACAATCAAATTAGGATAGCTCCAGAGGACTAGGATAAGCCAACATTTTCATTGGGGTACCTATGCATATAAGTTATTACCATTTGGTCTATTCTATGCACCAACCACATTCCAGCGGGCGGTCCTTGGTATTTTATCTGACCTTTTGCATGATTGTGTGAAAGTCTATATGGATGATTTTATAGTAATGGGTGATACTTTTGAAGAGGCTTTACATAATATTGAAAAAGTTTTGCAGAGATGTAGAGGAAATAATATTTCACTAAGTAATGAAAAATATTTTATGATTATGACTTAAGGTATTGTTTCAGTCATCATGTTTCTGCTGCAGGAATTAAACTTGATCAGGAAAAGATTGAAGTTATTGTAAAGTTGCCCCCACCAACCATTCAAAAGGGAGCTCGAAGTTTTCTTGGACATGTAGGATACTACAGAAGGTTTGTTGAAATTTTTTCAAAGGTATCCTCTCCATTGTTCAAATTATTGACTAAATAATGTGAATTTCATTGGAATGATGAGTGTCAAGCTGCATTTGATACACTCAAGGAAACACTTTCTTCGACACCTTTATTAAGAGGCCCAGATTGGAAATTTCCCTTTCAAATTTCCACTTATGCCTCTGATTCAACCATGGGATCAGTATTGGGCCAAAAGGAGGATCATGTAACCCATGCTATTTATTTTGTTAGTAAAAGTATAACTCCTGCAGAATTGAATTACACGGTAACTGAAAAATAATTCCTTCTTGTGATTTATGCTATTAACAAGTTTAGACATTACGTCACGGGTTATGAATTTTTTGTACACACTGATCATTCTGCCATTCGATATCTCATGAATAAATTAGTCACTAATGGTAGGATCACTGGGTGGATTTTTCTGCTGCAAGTTTTTGACGTCATAGTATTGGACATACCAGGAAAAGAAAATAAGGTAGCTGATTTTTTATTTATGCTCAACCATGCAGACGAGGATGTTCCTGTTAATTATAGCTTTCTTGATGAAATATTTTTTCTATTTCTATCAAAACACCTTGGTTTGTAGATATGGCCAACTATCTTGCTACTAGAAATTTGCTACCCTACTTTTCAACTAATCATAAAAACAGGATTATTATGAAAAGTGTTGATTACTCTTGGATTAGGGGAGATTTCTTTTTCACTGGACCTAATTTGATTATTCACAGGTGTATTAGGGAGGATGAGATCTATGACTTCTTGAGGGAATGTCATGATGAACCTTGTGGAGGACACTTTATAGACAAGAGGACAACCTATAAGATCCTTTGCTCAGGATACTATTGGCCAAGTCTTTTTAAAGATCCGAAGGAGTATGTTCAGAAGTGTGATAGCTACCAGAGAATGGGGCAGCATGTACAATAAGACAAGATTCCTTTGCAACCAAAGGTTCTCATAGAACTCTTCGAGATGTGGGCTCTCGATTTTCTAGGTCGCATCAATCTTATGTCCAAAGGTAAGAAGTATATATATATTTTTTGTATTGATTATGTTACAAATTCAGTGGAGGCAAGAGAACTACCTAGTGCAACACATAAAGAAGTGGTATATTTTATTTTCTCTGATATTTTTGTAAGATTGTGGGTACCTACGAATATAGTTACTAGTCAGGGTGTTAGCCACCTATAAAATTTGTTATATCAAAAGGTGGCTAAATCATTTTTTGAGTCTTCAAGAAACAAGTTTTATTGATAAAAATGTTATCTCTTGAAGACTCATGAAGACATCATGCCATTTGTTCAACCTTCACTATTGTTTCCCTTTCGAAATGTTGAAAATCTGCCATTTTCATAGAGAAAAGACTGTTGCAAAATCCAATTTTTTCCCCTCCTCCACTCAAAAACTAACCTTCATTTTATTCCCTTTTCCCCCATGAAATTCCTCTATTTTTCATTTATTCCCCTTTCCCCTTCATGAAAATCCTTTCACAAAGTTTAAAACTCATTTTTAAACTATACCGAAACCCCCAAATCCATCAAAAAATTTGAAAAAATTTCATAAAAAAAAAGTGTTTTGACTATGGGCTTAAGCCCCTTTGGGCTAAGTCCAAACCACTTCCCCACATGTGCCCTAGCACTAGAACCGAGCGCTAAACCCTTTTGACGCTTATCACATCTGAAGAGAACTAAGAATGCAAGTCTTTTTGGCCTTTATAAAACTTCCGATGCAATTAGCCCTCTTACTATGTAAACTCTTGATTCATTGTTTTCTTTGAAAAACCATGAGTTTAAGACCAAAAGCGCATATCGCATCGGAAACATTTGATGCGTGCAAGTCTTTTTTCATATTAAAGCCTCTGATCCGATGAGCCCCTTTGTTTATAAGTCCCGATCCCATTGCTGCTTCATATAACCCTTGGGCCCGCAATCGGGTCCTAAAGTTTGTAAATAAACCCATCTCCGATGTATTTTTCCTTTGAAAATCATAAAAACACTTTTTTCCTAAGTATTGAACTAAAATGCGCCGATG
The DNA here is from genome assembly GCA_034641835.2 of Pinus albicaulis. Taxonomy (NCBI): domain Eukaryota; kingdom Viridiplantae; phylum Streptophyta; class Pinopsida; order Pinales; family Pinaceae; genus Pinus; species Pinus albicaulis. Next base: position 208,007,863 of record CM076578.1, on the reverse strand, counting down.
CAAATCTTTTATTAATAAACACCGTTGATCTTAAAGCCCGATCAACCATCTGCACGTTATTGCATCGGAAAAATTCAAATGGGTAGATTGAAAAGCCCTTTTCCTCACCTCGATTCTGATTGGCCCTTATACATATAAGCCCTGGGCATTTGCTTGTTCATATGAATCAACGGCCCTACAGTCGGGTGCCAAGCCTTTTATATAACTTGCCCTAAAGCCAAAACCTTTGTATTTCATTAAATTTTGGTTTTCATATGTTTTAAATGGTTTCTGCCGGTGAAATATTTGAGATAATCTCCACCTTCGATCTGAAGTGATCAGATGGATTGTGCAATATCGCATCGGGAATGTTCATTGGCACATTTTAATAGTTTATTTCTCCCTCTCTGATTGGCAATTCCCTGATGAATTCTCTGCCGTCGATCTGATCTGCAGATAGACGGCCCACAACCAATCACATCGGTGCCATTCAAGTTCTCTCCCCGCCGATCACATGCCTCCAATTGCATCTGGGTCATCCACGTGTCCAAATTGAACAGTCCAGAATTCATCTCCCGACTTTGGTTAAAAACATGCAGCCCTGCTTTGTAATGTTTTTCCAACAAATCACAGCCGTTGATCTCTGCAGATCAACGACCCATATTAATCCTTTTCTCCGCTTTGTAAAGTTGCTTATTACCCCCAGTTTTCAATCCTCACCGTTAATCTGTTCCATCCAACGGCCCATATTAACCCCGACAGGCCCGACCCCTGTGGGTCCTCCCTTCCTCAAGATTTAATCTCAGCCATCTATCTTTGATCCAATGGCTCAGATTGAAACCGCCCCTCCTCCTTCTGCCCGCGCATCTATCCAATATTGCGCTCGCTCCCCATCGTTAGATCTGAGGCCCCAGATCTAACGGTCGATGTTCCATATCGCGTAACTTTAAGCGCGAACGTTAATCTTCAGAAATCATGCGATATGGGTGGTATTCAAAATCCATGTGTCAGCCTCTGACACATATCGCGTCCAAAAATCTAAAGCTACTTTTCTACCCTTCTGTTGCGCGAAACCCATGGTTTTCTCCTCCGAAACCATTTTTCCCCATTTCCATAGCATTTCATCGTCTGCGTTTCCCATCGTTGATCTCTGCAGATCAACGGCTCAGATTAAATCTAGCCCTTGCACTATCGCCCTCCACCATATACCAAAGGTTTTCACGGTCAAACATAGTCGTTGATCTCTGATGACCAATATGATGTAACGGCCCACGATCATCTTGAAACCCCAATTTTATTTCCTATGCATTTTTCCTCCGCCAAAGGATTTTTCACTCATTTCCTTTATTTTTCTTCTAATTTCCAATAATGTGACCCCTTCCCATTATTAGTTCATAGCTAATCTCAACCATTGATCTATCCAAGATCAATGGATCTAACTTAATCTCTCCATCACTTGTTCCTAACCATGACCTCTGAAGCAGTCTTACCCAATAATGCAGGATTTTATAACATTTTTTGTATTTTGCAGGTTTTAATGGTTTTTCCATTATGTTAAAGAAAATGAAAGCCGAGGATGACGATCCTCTAGGTTTTCACTTATCAAAGAGAAATCATTGAGTGGGGTTCCATGCCACATTTCATCAGTATATCATGGACGTTGATGCCATATGAGCTCATGTCATACCTTCACATCAACAAGGCACAGTGAAATTCAAAAGAGTATCAGTATTGAAGATTTAAACACAACAGAATAGAGGATTGAGGATTAATTTTATAGTTTAATGGATTATGGCTAAGATCGATTATCAAAAGCCTAATCCATTAAATTTAACACAATTAAAGAAAATCATAAACATTTATCAGAGAGAGGACGCCTCCACTGCCACATCAGAGGCTAATTGATTCCTCTCAGCTACTAGCTTGCCACCTGTAGCCTCAAAGCATTCAACAGAGGCCGATTTATGATCAGAAAAGAAGATATTTGCCTCAACACAGCCGAATAGTTAATTCAGCCAAAGGAACTTAATGCAAAAAATATCAGCAGAGTTATTACATCATGAAACAGAGCCTTAAAGTCAACAAAAGCTCCCACCGAGCTTAATTCTTAATGTAAAACATTTAATACAAATGAAATGTCTGTATACTTCTCCATTGAGACCCTCAAAGGCCGAGAAGTATTAAAATCTGTATTAATTGACCTTGAAGATCTTTTATTAGATCTGACCTCCTCATCCTTCTATAAAATCTTATTGAGGAGTTCATTGTAAACGTTGGTTGCAGAACTTTGAAATATACTTGTGCTCGAAACTTCTACTTGTAAATAGTATTCAAAGGCTCTTGAAGCTCTGTTTGTGATCTAATAATGATCTAATAAGTTAGGCTGAGAATTGAAGATGATTGCTGAACTGAAACATTGGACTTGACGATTGTAACTGGTTTGACTTCAATATACAAGCTGTTTCTTGGGATCTTGGTCTATATCACTAGTGAGGTGCTTCTTTCTTTGTTATTTGTTTTCCTCTCATGCCTGCCATATTTTCCATTATTCTCTGATAAAGAAAAACAAGGATAGAGTTAGGACTTACTGTTTACAGTACCCTTCTCTGACTGATAAGCTTTATCTCAATGTTTTCCTCCAATTTGTTTATTTTAGAATGATTTAATACAGTTCAAGCAGTTAGGAATGCTGGCGTTCCCTTGTCCTGCTGTTTTCTTTAAACATTGTTCATGAATGTTATTTTCATTATTCGCTTATTAAAGTTAGACTAGAAAAGTGATGGTTTTCCCTGTTTCTAGCTTCTATTCTCCAAAGGTAATTCTGAAAGTTTCCCTAAGTGTTTGCTGAAAGAAGACTAGATTTAAAAGTATCTTATCTGATCCTAAGTTGCATTTTGTTTCTCTTATGTGTTTTTCATCCTTTCTGAAGGTAATTATGCAGATTACTAGATTGTTTGTCTCTTAAGTTATCTTTAATACAAGCTTGTCTAAAGAGGTTTATGGTGAGCCCTACCCTTTGGCTGGTTTTAAATAGTTGCTTAAAGGCTTTTTCTTGTTTGGACTGACTATAAATCCTTGTTGAAATTATTATCAGTTTCCACCCCTCCAACACTTTTATTGTTTCCATTCCATCATTTAATCTCAATGATATTGTGATATAGATGACTTGCCCCTTGGATGACTCTTGAATTGTTGCACAATTAAAGGCCCTATTATGACTCCATAGCCCAATGGACTAAAAACCAGCGTTATATCTATCTAAGAAGCCAAAACTTGTTCTGATTGTTTGCAACTTCATACCTTTGAAACTCTTTCCATTTAGGAGTTTCCACTCAGCTAATAATCATGCTCAACCATCCAAATCAAAAACAAAACCCTCGTCCTTAATAACTAGCCTAATATCATTACCCATAAGCCTTTAAAGATAAAAATCAATCTTTGCACTTTATTGGAGAGATCCCTCTCCGGATTCAGGAGGGCTAGATCCTAGAATCCCAAAGTGGTTGAAACAATGTTGTCTCTGTAGTTTTAGTCTCACTAATATGCTAAAATTACAGGTTACTAACATTTCTGGCGACTCCGCTGGGGATTTCTGAGTGATTTTCATTTTAGATACCTTTTAAGATCTCAGATTACCCCTTGTTTCAAGAATATTTGGTGTGTTAGCTAGTTGAGCCACCAGCAACTAACATTTCTAGCGACTCAACTGGGGAATTCTAAGTTAAATGACAGTTTAAGTACATCTTAGGAATTAGGAAAACCTTTGATTCAAGAACATTGTGCAGTGAGTAAAGGTATCCCTCTTCAAGCACTACCAAGTAAATGGTAATCATGATGAAACTTGTTTGAATCGGTGACAAACTAGGAAAACCCTAGGATTCTCATAAGATCTTATCAAACCTTGAAGGATTAGCTAGCTTAGCCATAAGAGTAGATTGTCTTTGTCTCATAACCGTAGCTAAGTTTTGAAGCAGATTTAGGATACTCTTAAGAATCAATAGGACTGAAATAACTCAGAAAACCCAAAAACATTTCAGATTGGAATTTAATAAACATGGTGGTGGACCATAAAATCTTTTACCTCCAAAAGAGCTAAAAACTTCCACTTGGTGACTCCACAATCCTAAATAGACCTTAAGACTCCACTGGGAAGAACCATTATCATCATAAACATCATTTTAACTCAGTTAGAGGATTTTAGGATTAAAATTTTCTTGTTTAAAAAGATCAGTTAGCCTCTTAAAGATTTTTATCTCTGGTTAAACTATTCTGGTTTAAAGTTGGGTTTGAAAAACACAGCATAGTGGCTTCTAGAAAGATTCATACTAGAGCTTACCCTGACCCAAACCCACCTGAGATAGTTGATAACCCGGAAAGTATCCTTAGGAAGTCTCCTAAGATAAAATTTTCAACTATTTTCAGATCACCCTTGAGAGCTAATTCAGTTCCTGAAAATCTTGCAGCTCTACAACAATCACAAGTCGACTTAAGAATGCCATTTAGAACTAGGTCACTTGATGATATAATTCAGATAGATTCTGAATCTCCATTTTCATCCCAAGAAATAAGTGAGTATTCTAGTAGCAGAGAAACTACACCACCAGATTTACATTTCCTACATAATTTTGGTTTCTCTCATCCTAGATCTGCTCCACAAACTCTTGCTGGTCCATCCACATCTTTTCCTCATACATCCACTATCCAAACCACTCCACTCCAGCCCACTTTCCCTCTTGTTAACCCACCTCTTGTAAATCCACCCCCACCACATATCATGGCAGCATGGTATGCTCCCTTAGTCCTTACTATACCCTTGGTCAATCTTCCATAGGACTATCAGTCCAAAATACCATTGTATGATGCCAGTAATGCTACAACTGCATCAGAACATGTGGATAAAATGAATGACTACTTTGACATAATTGAAATTGATGATGATTTTGTCAAACTTAGACTATTTGCTCAGAGTTTAGGGGGAGAAGTAAGAAAATGGTTTAAAGGCTTAACTCCCCACAGTATAAATGATCTCCAAGCCTTCAGAAACACTGGGGAAAGTGTACAAGCTTACTGCACTAGATTTAATAGTGTGTATAATGCCCTTCCCCCATATTTAAAACCTCTACAAGGCTCAGCGTTAAACAAGTTTCCTGAAGGGTTTGACCTTGAAATGGCCTATCAGCTGAGAGAGAGAGACCCTTTAACTCTTGAAGATATGAAAAAAGGGGCTCTCACTGTGGAAGTCAACTTAATGGAGAAAAAAGCCAGATTGAAAAATGAGAAGAGAGTGTCCTTCAGAGAGGAAACTACACCTTCTACTTCCAGCTCAAAGATGGAAAGAATGATGGAGGAGATAATGAATAAAATGAGCATTCTTGAGAGAGCACAAGCAAGCCAAAACCAAACTTCTCCTCAAAACAAGAATCAGAACCAAAATCATAATTTTAGGAGAAACTAGCCTCAAAATAGACCAAGGGAAGATGATCAACAAATCACTCCTCCCTTTCATCAAAATTATGTAAGTGAGGTTGAAGAAACATATGAGCAAGCCAAGGATGATGATATCAATATGTTGGGAGTAGATAATGATGACTTCGAAGTTCATTATGATAGAAAAAAAGGTCTTTATACACCCTATGATGACAAAAGAGATGATGATGAAAGTTATTATCAAGACATGGAAAATGTTATCATAGAGCTTCAAAAGGAGTATGACCTTAGAAGAAAGAAAAATCTAGAAACCCCCAACACCAAAACCTCTGAAAAATCTTCACAAAACAACACTGTAAATAAACCCAAGATTACAAAACAAAAGGACAAAGCAGTGGCTAGAAATTCTGATAAAGGTAAAGAGAAAGGCACTCGAAACAATGAAAAATAAAGTGCAGACCTTAATAGTACTAGCACCTCAGTTGGTACTCCTGTGAAAACAATTTTTTCAAATGTAAATAGAACAAATCAGCAAACATATTTTGCTGACAGAATGGTAGTTAATAAGGCTGAGACAAGCACTTCAAAGAGTCAGATTCCTTTCAGCCTAGAGCAGGAAATTTCAAGAATTAAAATCTCCGCTCCCTTGACTGAGTTAGCTGCCAAAAATGTATATAGAACCCAAATTTTGAAGGCTTTAAACATAGAGGATAATAATGACATAGTCAATCTTAATGATGACCAGCCAGAGCTTATTTTTGGTCCAAAGATTGAAGGTAGATATCAAGAGGGACATGTTCCTCCCTTTTACATTAGTTTAAATATTCATGACAATATTTTACATAACGCTATGCATGATTCCGAGGCCTCTCATAATTTAATGCCCAAAGCTGTAATGGAGAGCCTGGGTCTCGAAATCACCAGACCTTATAAATACCTTTACTCCTTTGACTCAAGAAGAGTAAAATGTTTGGGTTTAATTAAATATCTCTGCCTTAACTTAGCCCAGATTCCAGCCAAATGTTTGGTCATGGATATAGTTGTGGCTAATGTGCCCCTAAAGTATGGAATGTTGTTATCTAGGTCTTGGGGGGATAAGTTACAGGGTACTATGCAAATGCACATGACCTATGCGACCATCCCTGTGTTTAATCAATCAAGAAGACTTTACAGGGAGTCACATATGCAGTACATGGTTACTAGACAAGATAGACCACAAAACTCCCCTTTGTATTCTGTGAATACAGGCCTTGATTCTTTTACTTTTTTTAATGATGAAGCATTCACTGAACAGGTAACTCTAACAGAACTGATGGCCGATAGAGAGGAGGAGGAAATCCACACAGAAGTGTCTGAGAAGTTTGCTACATTTGAAAACTTTAGCGAACCAAACACAGGTCTTGAACTACAAATTGTGCGTCCATCATTTTTTAACCTTGACAGTCAAGCAAGCATTCCTCCACTTAACAAAAAACCCAAGGAGTTAAAACAAATTCAACAAAGTGCTAATTTTCAAAAACAAAATGAAAGCACTTTTATTGAAGAGGTTAGTAACCAAACTGAAGAACCCAAAACTAATCCTCTGTGGAGTATGGATTTTGATGGGTCCTGCACTAGGAGCAATGCTGGTGCAGGGGTCTGGATACGCAACACTGAGAACAACCACACAAAAAGCCTTTCCTATAGATTAAACTTCTAGTGTTCGAATAACATAGCGGAATATGAATCCCTTCCCTTAGGCTTACGTTTGTTGAAAAAATTAGGAGCCAAAAGAATTAGAGTTCATGGGGATTCAGAATTAATCATCAGGCAAGTCAACAGGGAATACAACGCTAATCATCCCAGACTTAGGGCCTACCGAAACGATGTCGTGGATCTATTAAAAAACTTTTGAGGAGTCCCATTTGATTTTTTTCCTAAGAAGAAAAATATCATGGCCCACAACCTAGCTTTTGCAGCTAGAACATGTTTAACGCCATATGAAACCAAAGAATGTACAACTCAGATTAAATTTAGACCAGTTTTCCCTGATAACGATAAATATTGGCAATTTTTCGACGGAGACAAAAAAATAGAAGACTTCATGCAGTTTAGAAACAAATTCAAACTACCAAGCTTAGATTCAGATTATGAAACAGACTGCCCTAGTGAAGAAAATTTTCTTGATGAAGAAGAAAGGTCTCCTGAACTTGCTAATGGAAACCTGTTATCTAGCAAACTTGAAAACGAAACAGAGATGATTGCAGAGTTAGAAACAGAGGAATTAGAAAATTTGCAGTCTGAAAATCAAGGTTTGCCGAAGGGTCTGTCCCCTTTAGAAGAGTTGTTTGATTTCAACGATGTGGCCAAGAAGCCAAAATTGGAGCCTGTAGAGACTGAAGTGGAAGAGTGTAATATAGGCAGTGAACAAAAACCAAGGATGATCAAACTTTCCAAGACTTTACCAGCTCACATTAAACTCAAATACATAGAGCTGTTTAAAGAATTTTCTGATGCTTTTGCGTGGAGTTACGAAGATCTGAAATCCTATGACACTGAAATAATTCAGCACAAAATCCCTCTCAAGGAAAACCAAAAGCCATTCAAATAGAAACTACGTAGAATAAACCCTATTCAGTTACCTTTGGTTGAGAAGGAGATCAAGAAAACGTATGAAGCTGGTATTATTGTCCCTATTAGATATTTTGTGTGGGTGTCTAATCTGGTGTCAGTTAGGAAGAAAACAGGAGAGATTAGGCTTTGTATAGACTTTAGAGACTTAAACAAAGATTCACTCAAGGACAACTACCCTTCACCCAAGATGGACCATATATTACAAAGGGTAGTTGGTTCAAAAAGAATTTCTTTGCTTGATGTCTATTCAGGGTACAATCAGATTTTAGTCCACCCTGATGATCAACTAAAGACAACGTTTACTACACCTTGGGGCACTTTCATGTATGTGAAAATGCCCTTTGGTATAATGAATGCTGGTGCAACTTTTCAGAGAGCCATGGACATAGCATTCTCAGAAGAATTAGGCTACTTCATCATTATTTACATTGATGATGTCATTGTATTTTCAAAGACAGATGAAGAGCACTTAGAACACTTAAGAAAAGTTTTCGAGAAATGCAGAAAGTTTGGGATATCTTTAAACCCTCAGAAAACACTATTCGGTCTCCAATAAGGTAAACTTCTTGGGCACATTATTTCAGAAGAGGGTATTAATATAGACCCAAAGAGGATTGAGGCCATATTGCAAATCTCTCATCCTCGAAACATCAAGGAACTCCAATAATTCATTGGAAATATAAATTTCTTGAGAAGGTTCATACCCAACTTGGCTGAACTCCTTAGGAATATAACAAACATGCTGAAGAAGGAGCAACAGGTAAAATGGACCTTGGAAGAAAAGAAGTCCTTTGAGTTGGTGAAACAAGCATTAACCAAGACACCCGTCCTAATAAGTCCTGATTTTTCAAAAGATTTTTATATTTTTTCATTTGCATCAGAACATACAATAGCTGCTGTCCTTTTACAAAAAAATCCACAAGGACAAGAATAGCCTATTGCATTCTTTAGCCAGGCATTAAGGGATTCTCCTTTGAAGTATAAAATTATGGAAAAGCAAGCTTTTAATTTGGTTAAAGCTTTAAAATACTTCAGAGTATACATCTTGCACTCACACATCATTTCCTTTGTCCCAAATTCAGTTGTGAAAGACATTCTAATGCAAGACCCAGATGGTAAGAGAGGTAAGTGGATAGCTACTATTCTTGAATATTATTTAGAGATCAAGCCCACTAAACTCATCAAAGGCAAAGGTCTAGCTAAATTAATGGCTAAATCAAATTTTGAAGTTCTTGATATTAATACGATTGATGCTTTAGATGAACAAGAGGAACTCTCAACTCCCATTGTTGAAGATAATTTTATGAATTCCTCTTGGTATGTTGATATTTTATTTGTTTTGCTTAATTTGAACACACCTCTCGGTTTATCAAAAACAAAGGCAAGGTTTTTGAAGTTAAAAGCTATAAACTATTGCATTATAGATAAATGTATTTATTGGAAAAATGCAAGTGGGATATTGCTTAAATGTTTGCCTGAGTTTGATGCAGAGAAGGTTAAGCATGAATTCCATGAAGGAGAATGTGGAGGCCACCTCTACTGGAAGACAACAGCCAACAAAATCCTAAGGGCTGGTTACTATTGGCCTACTCTATTTCCTGATGTACACAAGATGATAATTGCCTGTCATAAATGCCAACTTTTTGAAGGCAAAAGGAAACTGCTACCCTTACCTCTGCATCCAATCACTGTTGAAGCTCCATTTCAACAGTGGGGACTTGACTTCATAGGAGAAATTCATTCGCCATCATATACCAAGCATAAATGGATTCTCACTGCAATAGACTACTTCACCAAATGGATAGAAGCCATCCCTTCTGGGCAGGCCAATGACTCTGTCATTATAAAATTCATTGAGACTCATATCCTCTCTAGATTTGGCTATCCTAAGAAGATCATCACCAATAATGCAACAACATTTGGATCAAAGAAGATGGTTGAATTCTATCACAAATATAAGATAACATTGGGTCATTCTACTTCTTATTACCCTCAAGGTAACGGGTTAGTAGAATCCTCAAACAAGATTTTGGTAAACATAATCAAGAAGCTGTTGGAGGAAAACAAGAAGCTTTGGCACACAAAGCTAGTACATGCACTTTGGGCTGACAGATTGACATTAAATAAATCTATTGGGATGTCACCCTCCCATTTTGTGTATGGTACAAATGCAATTTTTCCAACCAGCCTTGGTGTGCCAGTTAGGAAGTTGATTCAAGAGTTGCAAACTAAAGATAATGACATGATCCAAAGGATAAATCAGACCATTCACCTTCAGCAAACCAGAGAGGAGGTTTACAACAAAGCATTACAAAAGCAAGACAGCATCAAAAAGCCTTTTGACAGAAGAACAAAGGCCAACAATTTCAATGTTGGAGACAAAGTGTTAAAGTGGGATTCAAGGAGGGAAGACAAGGGCAAGCACAGAGAATTTGACAAATTATGGTTTGGCCCTTATCTTATTCATTCAGCTGCTGGTAAAAATGCTTATTTCTTATAGGAGTTGAATGGAGTTGAACTGTTTGGAGGTCCTGTCAATGGCAGGATGCTCAAACATTACTTCTATTGATCCATGCCATGTTTTGAAGCCTTTTTATCTTTTTTCTCATTATAAATATTTCATCCATCATTGCATTCAAAGTTGAAAAAATCAAAAAATACAAAAAAAAATATAAGAAAGAAAAGAGGAAAGATTGTAAAAACAATAAAGGTACAACCCCATACCAAAAAAGAGAAATAAATTATGAAAGTGTGCAAGCTTAAATGCCACTCCTGAAAACATACTTCTAATTAGTCAAACAACCTAATCTTGACTAATTAGTTTTAAATTGACTGCTGATAGGTTAGTAAATTTGATTTTCCAAAACAGCTTAATCTTGGCTTATCAATTAGGTAGATTAGGTTAGAAATTAAAGGTTCAAACAAGCTCAAAATCCGAACCTTGGTTTTCAAAAGAAAAGTGACTCAAATCTGTTTATTTCTTGAGTCAAAAAACAGAGGTAAAACTGGTTCTAATGAGCTCAAAATTTGAACCAAGTAACAATAAAAAACAGCGCGAATAAATTCAAAAACAGAGCTGAAGAAAAGAGAAGGATGTTATTTAAAACTTTCAGATCTTATGCCTTCACCATTTTGATTTAATTTTCTGAAAAATAATAGTCTATGTGAAGCTTGTTTTTTATGCCATAGATCAGCAACAAGTCAGACTGTTCAATCCTAACTTGTATGCTTTTAAATTTCTATTTTAGAAATTAGTGAATAAAAATCTGTTAGACTGTTTAATCCTAACAGATTAGTAGATTAGGTAGAGAAACATATGAACTCAACTGTTTAATTTGAGTTCATGGAGAAATAAGAAGTAGAAATAGATTATATTTTTTGCTTTCAAAAGAATAAATGTTTGTAGAGAGTTTTCCAATCCAAGTGCACTCTAAAGAAGAAAAAATGTTAGATCAATAGGATTGGGTAGGTACAAAGATTGTTGATGAAGATCCATTATTTTTCATGGTTGTTAACATTTTCAGAGCAAAAGAAGTACATCCAAGTAAAGAAAGTTACAACCCAATGGATGAGGCACTGATCAACCCCCCAGAGAATGCAAGTTTGAAGTTCTTGATGCCTTCATGAAGGCACCATCCCCAAGTGGAGCCACTATTAGCCACCTATAAAATTTGTTATATCAAAAGGTGGCTAAATAATTTTTTGAGTCTTCAAGAAACAATTTTTATTGCTAAAAATGTTATCTCTTGAAGACTCATGAAGACATCATGCCCTTTGTTCAACATTCACTGCTGTTTCCCTTTCGAAATGTTGAAAATCTGCCATTTTCATAGAGAAAATACTGCTGCAAAATCCCATTTTTTCCCCTCCTCCACTCAAAAAATAACCTTCATTTTATTCCCTTTTTCCCCATGAAATTCCTCTATTTTTCATTTATTCCCCTTTCCCCTTCATGAAAATCCTTTCAGAAAATTTAAAACTCATTTTTAAACTATACTGAAACCCCCAAATCAATCAAAAATTTTGAAAAAATTTCATAAAAAATAAGTGTTTTGACTATGGGCTTAAGCCCCCTTAGGCTAAGTCCAAACCACTTCCCCACATGTGCCCTGGCACTAGAACTGAGCGCTAAACCCTTTCGGTGCTTATCGCATCGGAAGTGAACTAAGAACGCAAGTCTTTTTGACCTTGCTAAAACTTCTGATGCGATTAGCCCTCTTACTATGTAAACTCCTGATTCCTTGTTTTCTTTGAAAAACCACGAGTTTAAGACCAAAAGTGTGTATCGCATCGGAAACATTTGATGCTTGCAAGTCTTTTTGTCATATTAAAGCCTCCGATCCGATGAGCCCCTTTTTTTATAAGTCCCGATCCCATTGCCGCTTCATATAACCCTTGGGCCCACAATCGGGTCCTAAAGTTTGTAAATAAACCCATCTCCAATGTATTTTTCCTTTGAAAATCATAAAAACCCTTTTTTCCTAAGTATTGAACTAAAACGTGCCAGTGAAAATCTTTTATTAATTAACACCGTTGATCTTAAAACCCGATCAACGATCCGCGCATTATCGCATTGGAAAAATTCAAATGGGTAGATTGAAAAGCCCTTTTCCTCACCCCGATTTTGATTGGCCCTTATACATATAAGCCCTGGGCCTTTGCTTGTTCATATGAATCAACGGCCCTGCAGTCGGGTGCCAAGCCTTTTATATAACCCGCCCTGAAGCCAAAACCTTTGTATTTCATTAATTTTTGGTTTTCATATGTTTCAAAGGGTTTCCACCAGTGAAATATTTCAGATAATCTCCACCGTCGATCTGAATTGATCAGACATATCGCGTAATATCTCATCGGGAATGTTCATTGGCACATTTTAATATTTTATTGCTCCCTCTCCGATTGGAGATTCCCCGATGAATTCTCCGTCGTCAATCTGATCTACAGATCGACGACCCACAACCAATCGCATCGGTGCCATTCAAGTTCTCTCCCCACCGATCACATGCCTCTGATTGCATATGGGTTGTCCACGTGTCCAGATTGAATGGTCTGGAATGAGTCTCCTAACTTTGGTTAAAAACATGCAGCCCCACTCTATAATGTTTTTCCAACAAATCACAGCCATTGATCTCTGCAGTTCAATGGCCCATATTAATCCTTTTCTCCGCTTTGTAAATTTGTTTATTACCCCTAGTTTTCAATCGTGACTGTTAATTTGTTCCATCCAACAACCCATATTAACCCCGACAGGCCTGACCCTTGTGGGTCCTGCCTTCCTCAAGATTTAATCTCAGCCGTCCATCTTTGATTCGACGACTCAGATTGAAACCGCCCCTCCTCCTTCTGCCCACGCATCTATCCAATATCGCACTTGCTCCCCATCGTTAGATCTGAGGCCCCATATTTAACAGCTGACATTCCATATCGCGTAACTTTAAGCGCGAACGTTAATCTTTAGAAATCACGCGATATGGGTGGTATTCAAAATCCACGTGTCAACCTCTGATGCATATCGTGTCCAAAAAGCTAAAACTGATTTTTTTCCCTTCTGTCGTGTGAAACCGGTGGTTTTCTCCTCCAAAACCATTTTCCCCCTTTCCACAGCATTTCATCGCGTGCGTTTCCCATCGTTGATCTCTGCATATCAATGGCTCAGATTAAATCCGACCCTTGCACTATCGCCCTCCGCCATATACCAAGGGTTTTCATGATCAAACACAGCCATTGATCTCTGATGACCAATATGATATAATGCCCCACGATCATCCTGAAACCCCAATTTTCTTTCCTATGCATTTTTCCTCCACCAAAGGATTTTTCACTCATTTCCTTTGTTTTTCTTCCAATTTCCAATAATGTGACCCCTTCACATTATTAGTTGATAGCTAATCTCGACCGTTGATCTATCCAAGATCAATGGATCTAACTTAATCTCTCCACCACTTGCTCCTAACCACGACCTCTGAAGCAGTCTTACCCAATAATGGAGGATTTTATAACATTTTTTGTATTTTGCAGGTTTTAATGGTTTTTCCATTATGTTAAAGAAAATGAAAGCCAAGGATGACGATCCTCCAGGTTTTCACTTATCAAAGAGAAATCATTGAGCAGGGTTTCATGCCACGTTTCATCAGTGTATCATGGACGCTGATGCCATATGAGCTCCTGTCATACCTGCACATCAACAAGGCACAGTGAAATTCAAAAGCATATTAGTATTGAAGATTTAAACACATCAGAATAGAGGATTGAGGATTAATTCTACAGTTTAATGGATTACGGCTAAGATCAATTACCAAAAGTCTAATCCATTAAATTGAACACAATTAAAGAAAAGCATAAACATTTATTAGACAAAGGACGCCTCCACTGCCACATCAGAGGCAAATTGATTCCCCTCAGCTGCCAGGTTGCCACCTGTAGCCTCAAAGCATTCAACAGAGGCCGAGTTATGATCAGAAAAGAAGATATTTGCCTCAACGCAGCCGAATATTTTTTATTTTTTTTCTGAATAAGACTAATTCTATTAAGAAAAAAACACATGGTACAATTAGAGCTTGCATGAAAGCGAAGCTATATAGCAAGGGAGCCGGAAATGGTAGACTATCAACCTCGGTCCCAAAGAGCAACTACGGCATTAGAAAAAGATAACAAGGAGAACAGAAAATAGATAGCTAGACTAAGGAGTCGACCCAGAATGGGTGGAATCTCCCATTCGACATTTTTTCCCTTTATTCTTACTGACTTTGACCCAGCCATTGTGACTTGGCTAGACAGGAACCAATTGCAAACTACTCTGCACTAACGGAGGACTTTCCTTGTCTGAATCGGAGGAAGAAGACCCATGAGTGTGTTTTTGCGAGGTCGGAGGCACTGAAAGATCCTTGGGGCTGGCTGGGGGTGCGTCCTTCTGGTGTTCCAGATTTTCCCCTTCCACTTCAATATCTTCCTCGTCAGAGCTAGAGGAGTCTAAGTCATCCATAGGGGGTCTATCACATGGTTTCCAACTCTTAGACTTGGATTTGCGATAGTTGTTCTTCTTCTTGTCGAGGAACGTTGCACATGTATTTTGGAGATGCCCTGTCTGATGGAAATGGCGACACTTGAAGGCAGTGTTCTCATTGTCCAAGGTTTGCGTCCAATGAAAGTCCCCAACCTTGAGGTTGATCTGATCAAGTATCCCTTTACTGATGTCTATTTCCGCGCATATTCTGCCAAAAGTGTATATGCCTTTCTCCCCCCTTAAGGTATCCGTTGCTAGGAAGCGGCCTAAGGTATCCCCAATCCCTTGAAATATAGAAAAATGCCATAGATGCGTAGGGAGGTTTGGAAGCCGAACCCAAATGGGAAGTTTGGTGATAACAGCCGAAGAGGGGTCGAAATCTGGGAACCAAGGAGTGAGGAATAGTCCTGGTGATCCCCAGAACCAAGGGCCTCCCGTTAAGGCTTTCTGGTAATCTTCGTTGAAAGCAAAGGCTACAATAAAGAAGCCTTTCGAGCATAAGAAGACCTTGTTGTTGTTGGTCCAGTTCGAGTGGATCCACTGATATAAGTTAGCTGTACGGGGCCATAGGCCATTAAATCTGTAGATGATGGTTGTTTCTATAAACGTCTGATATTGATCATCCAGAGATGGATGAGTGATTTCAATGGAGGGGGTTTCTTCCATTTTGTCCACCAAGAAAGGCTTGGGAGCCTCAGTTGGCTGGGCAGGCTTCTTGGAAGGTTATGCATGAACTACATCTTTATAGGAGAAAGTAGTAACCGATGAGGTTTTCCCAGATGCTCCTCCTCGCAGACGTAGGGAAAAAATTACTAAAGCATCTCTTTCAATACTGTAATAAGACAAGGGCATAGGGTCTTCAAGTTGTTTACCTTCATAGGTCAATCTCTGAAGAGCTGAGGGGATACCCAACCTGAGTTTAAGATCTCGCCGAACATCATGCACCAGATCCGAAGCACACACCCAGAGTAGCAACGTTTTTCCAGAGAGAAGTAGGATCTGAATCTGAAAGCCAGGGGTTTTTTCAGAGGGAAATTCTACCTTAGCTTCCCATTCGTACAGATCCACGAGGCTGTGCTGTGTTATGGCCTCTATTGCTGAGGAGGCCCCTATTTCTTGGGCTATCTTACTGCCTAGGATGGCCGCTGCTAGCATTTTTGCAGAGGCGATCATAAAAGCCGCTTTGGGAGCAGAACGCTTCCCCCAACCATCACTAACAGCGTTGTCGGCGGCACAGTGGTGGTTGGGATCTTGAGTCTTGAGCTTTGAGCAGAAGGGGATAGCCGCGAAAACCTCAGGAGCATCGTTTGATTTGGAAGCAATGGCAGCCGCGTAGGCATTCTAAACAGGAGTGGAATCAACTGCGGCAAAGCTGAGAGAAGCAGCCATGTCGGTAGTAGCAGGGATTGCAGAACCCTAGCTCGAATTCGTTCCGTTTAGTTCAAACCTTCCTCTCCCAGTGCCACACCCTTTAAGGTAACGTAGCTGAATAGTTAATTTAGCCAAAGAAACTTAATGCAAAAAATATCAGCAGAGTTATTACATCATGAAACATAGCCTTAAAGTCAACAAAAGCTCCCACCGAGCTTAATTCTTAATGTAAAACATTTAATACAGAGGACATGTATGTACACTTCTCCATTGAGCCCCTCTAAGGTCGAGAAGTATTAAAATCCGTATTAATTTACCTTGAAGATATTTTATCAGATTCGACCTCCTCATCCTTCTATAAAATATTATTGAGGATTTCATTGTAAACGTTGGTTGTAAAACTTTGAAATATACTTGTGCTCGAAACTTCTTCTTGTAAATAGTGTTCAAAGGCTCTTGAAGCTCTATTTGTGATCTAATAAGTTAGGCTGAGAAGTGAAGATGATTTTTGAACTGAAACATTGGACTTGAAGATTGTAACTAGTTTGACTTCAATATTCAAGCTGTTTCTTGGGATCCTGGTCTATATCACTAGTGAAGTGCTTCTTTCTTTGTTATTTTTTTTCCTCTCATGTATGCCATATTTTCCATTATTCTTTGATAAAGAACAACAAGCATAGAGTTAGGACTTACTGTTTATAGTACCCTTCTCTGACTGATAAGCGTTATCTCAATGTTTTCCTCTAACTTGTTTATTTTAGAATGATTTAATACAGTTCAAGTAGTTAGGAATGCTGGCGTTCCCTCGTCCTGTTGTTTGCTTTAAACATTGTTCTTGAATGTTATTTTCATTATTTGCTTATTAAAGTTAGACTAGAAAAGTGATGGCTTTCCCTATTTCTAGCTTCTATTCTCCTAAGGTAATTCTAAAAGTTTCCCTAAGTGTTTGTTGAAAGAAGACTAGATTTAAAAG
This sequence comes from Pinus albicaulis, assembly GCA_034641835.2. Lineage (NCBI taxonomy): Eukaryota > Viridiplantae > Streptophyta > Pinopsida > Pinales > Pinaceae > Pinus > Pinus albicaulis. The sequence goes on along the minus strand of CM076578.1, from coordinate 207,990,497 downwards.
TATCTTATCTGATCTTAAGTTGCATTTTGTTTCTCTTATGTGTTTTTCATTCTTTCTGAAGTTAATTATGCAGATTACTGGATTGTTTGTCTCTTAAGTTATCTTTAATACAAGCTTGTCCAAAGAGGTTTATGGTGAGCCCTGCCCTTTGGTTGGTTTTAAACAGTTGCTTAAAGGCTTTTTCTTGTTTGGACTGACTATAAATCCTTGTTGAAATTATTATCAGTTTCCACCCCTCCAACACTTTTATTGTTTCCATTCGATCATTTAATCTTAATGATCTTGTGATATAGATGACTTGCCCCTTGGATCTCTCTTGAATTGTTGCACAATTAAAAGCCCTATTATGACTCCATAGCCCAATGGACTAAAAACCAGCGTTATATCTATCCAAGAAGCCAAAACTTGTTCTGATTGCTTGCAACTTCATACCTTTGAAACTCTTTCCATTTAGGACTTTCCACTTAGCTAATAATCATGCTCAACCATCCAAAGCAAAAACAAAACCCTCGGCCTTAATAACTAGCCTAATATCATTACCCATAAGCCTTTAAAGATAAAAAGAAATCTTTGCACTTTATTGGAGAGATCCCTCTCCGGATTCAGGAGGGCTAGATCCTAGAATCCCAAAGTGGTCGAAACAATGTTGTCTCTGTAGTTTTAGTCTCACCAATCTGCTAAAATTACAGATTACTAACACAGGGTACTCAATTTGTGTCAAATCTTATGCAGGGAATTGTGCAAAAATATCATATTACTCATCGAAAGTCCAGCCCTTACCATCCACGGGCCAATGGGTAGGTGGAATCAACAAATAAGGTGTTGGAGACAATCCTTACCAAAACAATGAAATTGCATAAGAAATATTGATCTGATCGACTTCCTGAGGCATTGTGGGCTTACAAGATCACATGGAGAAATACCATTGGCTACTCTACACATGAATTGGTGTATTGAAATAAAGTTTTATTGCCCATTGAATTTCAGATCAGAACTTTCTAGATGGTAGTAGATTTGGGTATAGACCTTGATTAAGCTCAAGAGCAAAGAATCTTGTAGCTCAATGAGTTGGATGAGATTAGGTAGGATGCTTTTCAGCATACTAACTTGATCCAACAATAACAACCTAAATGGCACGATGGATACATTAAAAATAAGAAATTCAAAGAGGGAGACTAGGCATTGTTATATGATTCAAAATTTAAGAACTTTAAAGGGAAATTCAACACACATTGGCTAGGACCCTATGAGATTGAGGAATTTTTTGATAATGGATCTGTTTGGATTAAAAGTATTGATGATGGGGATGTTACCTTCTTGGTGAACGAGCACAAACTCAAGCTATATTAAAAACCCCAGTCTAAGGAAGAATTTGTGGAAGAAATTGTGAAGAAGAAATATTTGGAGATGGTGAGAGAAGGAGTCATTCCTTCCACTACCTCTTCCTGATTTCCCTGCTGAAAAAATCAACTCACTTTATTCCTCTTCATGTTCATTAAACCATGAGAGGAATGTCTATTGGGTACATGTTTATTCCTTTTTCCAGGCCCAACGGACTAGTTACGGAAAAGGATCCCCCTTGGAATCTTCTTTTTTAGTATTTCAGACTCTCTAAAATTGAAATCTGGTGAACATGGAATACCACTGGGCTCGTCAAAAAAACAGGTCAGTAGATCCTTTGGGATCCTCTTAATAAAATATTTTTTTCAGTTAATCTTTGGATTTATCGTGTTGGACCGATGTGGGATTCCTTAAGGCCCTCCTTCCAACAATATTGGCCCATCAACATCAGTAAATTATCTGGGTGCAAGATTAGAGCCTTACGATGCCTTGAAGCTTGTATTCCCTAATGAGAGGCTGTCTCGCCAGCAGTAATGGGGAATCATTATGGAAAATTGACTATTGGATCCTGCAGGGGGTTCGACAGCAACTCAGAAGTTCACACCTGATAGGATGCATCAGGGTACCTTGGTCCTCTCTCTCATTAATGGTGATGGGCCTCGCATTGGTTAACAGTTGACCTAAATGGATGGTAATAAAATGAGATCATTGCACATTCAAAATCAACACCTTCATTCGTGTGCAATGAGCTATACACAAACAAGGGATAAATGTTTTTTCCTGTAGAAGAATTTCCTGCGGAATGTTCAACAGTCGTGGCTTCATTTCCTGCAGCAACGCCTTGGTTTCTTGAAGAAAAAAAATCATAGAGAGAACATTAGTTTAAATTATTTGATAAAAGGACTGACAATTTTATTATTGGTCGAGGTAATGAATTGTGTGATTATACATCTGATGTAATTTTTGAGTGGGTTATCATTCCAAGAAACAAGCAAACGTCATCTGACGATTGGACCGTTGGGAGGTAAGTTTGTTAAGGTATAGCTAGTGACATGACACTTGAAGTAAGAGGTAATTATGTTTAATTTTTTTTAAAATTGTATGGTTTAAGCTATGGTAACCCTTGTGTCAAAACATGGTTGTAAACCATTACATCATAAATTGAGCTCCATGCCCGATCATCATGACTTTGACATGTCGGTGGTTGTACTCCCAATATCCATTCCACATGTCAGATCATGTGATAATCATGATCACGACCTGATTTCTGAAATCTCTATGCTCTCTAATATTTCTAATTCAACCCTCCCTTGTCAAGTGATCCATTGCAAGTCTTGGCACTTGTAATATCCCAAATTTGGAACAGTTAGCAAGGCATGACTGGAAAATGCATTTTCCAGTAATGGCTGCTATAGGAATTGAAACCAAGACCTAGATCCCTTAGAGAAATGTGTCTGAGTGCTAAATCCACGAGGATGCTCCAAATAAATCCTTCTAGAGTGTTTAAACATATCTCCCACTACTAGATGTCCTCAAAAAGTGCCCGATGAGGGACTGCAACAAATGTAAGCACATATAATGGAATGAAAGTGTTATTCTATAGCTATGAACACATGAAGATATGTATAGAAAAAAAACATCTGATATAGCAGAAAATTTATACAATGTGTGGAGGAATCAATCACTCCAGCTAGGCAATGGAAGCCTCAATAGAGCATATACAAGAAAATGCAAGAACACTGCTACATATAAAAAGCCCTGGCTAAAATAACGCAGTTTATAGAAGACACTGCAACAAAATACATGATAATAGAATGATATATCAATATCAGCTCAATGAAATGAGGGGGAGAAAGCTCTCAACCCCTGGAAACTCTAATACAACAATACTACACAATCCCCGGAAGGATTGGCTACAATACATGTACAAATGGAAATTCTGCAGAAATGCCGGAGTTGCTGGGTAGTAGCTACAACTCTGAAATACTGGAGATGGCTGAAGATGATGTGCAATCTGAAATAACCTCCTCCAATAGATCTATCAAGTGCAAGGATGATCCCGACACTGAATATCTCCTCCTCCAAAATGGTGGTGCAACCCCTCACTGCAAGTGTGCACTGAAATAATGAAGTATGGAGAATGGATTGCACTGTCTATGATGGGAGATGCTTGGCCTTGATTCCAAATCTGAAATACAGCTCTGTAAACCTTCCTTAATAATCTTCCCGAGGAATAGGAGCTCCCTCCTCCGAAAGATGAGACAAGGAATGGTGTTGTGGAACCCCTCCACTGCAACACCCAACAACACTACGTTATACTTCAGCAGAAATAATGCAGTGACTGAATAATGGCTTTGGCCTTGAGCCAAGATGTGGAGAAATGAAGTGAAATCCTTTGAGAGGCATCTCAAGAAGGAGAGGAAATCCTAAACAAGAATCCCTCGTGCTAAGCAGCATTGCAACTCAGCTGAATAGTCGAGACTGAAAATATGTCTAAGTAGACAAATGATCAAATGCTCCAAGATGTCTCACTATGGCTGCCTCTTCCTCCTTTTATGCAAGTGAATGCCTCTTTGCCCTAGACCCCACACATTAGGGTTTCTTCCACAAAGAATCTTTCTCCCTCCAAAACTGCGTTGTCTTCCCAAGCAAGCTACACCTCTTAGGCAGTGTTGTTGACTTGGTCAAACTTGACCTTGTCCTCATGCAAATTGCCCCTTTTCACACTTGAAGGTGAAAAATAAGCTGCTCCAATGATCATTTTCATACTATGAAGGATCTTATTCCTACTCATGGTCCTTTTACCCATTTTATTCACCTCCTAGATGAAATAAGCAAAAATTAATATTCCAATTTGTTGCATGCAAATTTTGGAATATTACAGTCCTCCCCTCTCAAAGATTGCTTGTCCTCAAGCAAGTGCAAGGATAGACTAAGTCCTCTTCTCTTCTCCCTGTGGCATCCCTGTATGATGATCTCCTCCAAGGAAAATGATGCTATCTCATAAATCAAATCTCCACATTGCTCCTCCTCAGCATGCAAGTCAGTTATCAAGGCATCATCATGTAAAAGTGAAATACTCAAGAGGATAGAAAAGTGATGTCTAGAGGTCCCCTTGAAGAATGGAATCTAAAATAAAATGGGAACTATCCTTCCCATATATATCCTCCATCTCCAAGCTATGAGCCATGCAAAATGAGTCACCTTCCAACTAGGCAACTCCTGAAAGCTGTCATCCACCTTTGGCTCCAACAAAGTAGGTGGGATGAAAATCTACACATGGTAGACTATGTAGCCTACCCCACATTGTCCATCTATCCACTTATGATAAGTGTAGAGTGCTGGCTATCCATGGGATGCAATAAGTTTTCCCTCAAGTGGAAAAATGAGGACTAGACCTCCAAAGATCTCTTCCCCAATGCTGCAAATCAAGTTGGCCCAAATCCTTCCATATATGATGAGTTGGAAGTCATCATCATATGGCATCATCCTCATCATATGGCTCACCTCATAAAGTGAAAAATGTGTTGTTGAGGTAACCATATCATATCTCATGTTCCCCTTAGAACATGTAGTGCAAAAAGTGTGAGGAATTTCTCCCTCAAAGGACACATCCACACAATGTGTCTCTCCCCCAAGCATGCTCCTCATAAAGACAGCAACAATAGAACCATAGGGAGAAAAAATGAGAATCATACTTGCTGCCATATGCAACAAAATGAGAAGGAATATGGTCCCTCAAGTGTAACCAGTGCAGCTTGACCCTCAACTGCCATATATACTGATAAAATAAGTGGCTTCTCAACCACTTTCTTGTTGTTCCCATCTCCTCATAAGTATGGAGGAAGTGAATGATCTAAGGTGTACAATGAACATGTCCTCAATAATGTATCTCTTCCCCAATTCCTCCTAGGGAATGGCCATCAATCATGCTTATGGCCTTATCTAAACTGTGTGGTCTAGAAAAAAGAATGCTCCTCCTTGGAGCATCATACTGCACATGTATGGTTAAGGGATGCACATATACATCATACAAATAATCATGTCAACAACAATGAATACCCTTACCATATTTTATGCTCATCCCAATGGAGTGGCTCATAAGTGAGTCTCCTCTCATCCTCAAAGAGTAAAGAGGTGGTTGTGCTAACTCCGGCAAAGAGTTATGCCTCTCCCTCATCTCCATCTAGTCCATGCATCTACTCATATGCTGATATATCTCCTCCTCAATTCCCTTTCAAAAATACCCCTCCATGATGGCGTGGTATGCTCTTATAGAACAAGTGGGACTGAAAAGGAAATCCTTCTGAGCTACTTGTAGTAGCTTCTTCTTAAGCTTGGAAGCTCTAGGAAAGAAGATCCTACCATGATAAAAGATGACCCCATCTCTGACTGAGTATCCCTTCTCATGCAACTGGCCATCCAAAATCATACAAGTATGAAGATCCTTGGAATACTCCACCAACAGCTAGGAGCTCCAATATGGATCTAACCTCCATGGTGATAGCACTGATGATCTCTCATGAAGAACATCTATCATATGGCTGCCCTCTTCTTTGACATCTCCCATGCCAAAGATGCAAGTTGGAAGGCTGTTATCCTTCCCCTGCTGCTTCTGCCACAGCGCAAAATCTAAAATGGAAGTGGGTGATGCTGATGTTGAGAGAATTCTCCCTCTCTCCTTGAGTCTACACCAGCCTCCCAGCGTTGTATAAAGCTCTCCCAAGGTTCCCACTCCTCTGCAATCACTGATTGGTGCCTCAAATGATGAAGCATCCATCCTCCTCTATTGTTCCAGTGGTCTCCCCAGCAAAATGTCTCCATGCAATGAGACATACTCATCAAGAGATGACTAAATATATGAATGGAGAAAGCTCTCCATGCTTCCACTGTGCAATCCAATCACCTTCTTAGGTGCATCAACCTCCATAGTTGAATAGGGATGTGTACTCCTCATCTCATGATGCTGGGTCTTCTTCTTACCTCCTCCTTGTGTCTCCATGGTTTCACACCTCCTCAACAATGGCACATGTAGAACATGAGTTGTGCCTTGATCTCCACACATGAGATCCTAGGGACTTCCTTGCAAATATGCCAGCATCCCTCTCTTTGGATCAAGAGCTCCTCCTTCCTCTGCATGAGGTGCTAGATCAACTCCCGATATAACAGCGTTGTTGCCCTCAATCTCTGCAACATGAGTGGGAAACTCCCCAATGATTGGATCCCTTTTTGGAAAAGAGATCTCCATGCTCCTTTTCTCAAAGGTGTGAGATGAAAACATTTATTTCGGCAAAGTATGGTGCAAGTTTTCATGCAAGGGTTTTGCTTGAGTTTTCTTGTTTACCTCCACCATGTGTGTCTCATGAATATTTTTATCAAATATTTTCACTAATGCCTTAGTGAAATTTGCATAAGATGCAATGTTTACATTTCTCAAAGAAAAAGATTCAAAGATCCACCAGGAAAAAGCCTTACCTCTCAAATGCAGCGCTACAACTTTGATGGCTTCATCTTCAAGAATGTGGTGCTGCTGCAAGAAGGTCTCTAACTCTTCCACCCAAGCTTTGGCTGAACATGTAGGTGAACCCTCAAAGGTAGATAGAAGAAATCTACCTTGCTACTCTCTTCCTTTCACCTTCATCTTGCAAAACTCTGAGAAACTGAGATGATCTCGGAATTTCTGAGTTTGAAACTCATACTCTTTCAAGAAATCACTAAGGTTTTCCCTCCTAGCAACCTCTTCTCCTCTTTCCATCTCTCTTCCGGAAATCCTGGGCATGTGACTGCTCTGAGTATTAGGATGTGTAACTGCATGCTCACACGCCTCCAATCTAGAGTTTGCTTTAGAATCAAACCCTCTAGGAGATTCTCCATACATCTTCCTCCTGATCTCCTTGAATTCTTCTTGGATCATATGTAGAGATTTAGGAAGAAGCTTGATAATATTATCCCCTTTTTCTTCTCCAAAATATGGAGTCTGTTTCCTTCTTATTTCTCTGTCTCCTTGATGAGAATAGGAAGTGCAGGGTTCTTCCTCTTCTTTCTGCTTATCCTCCTTGGGGAGGTTCTTCATGTATCTAAAATATGATGAGATAAAACTCATCCTCTTAAATATTCTAATTTTCTTGGGCTTAGATTCACAGGCTGAGCCAAGAAAGCAGCTTTGATACCACTGTAATATCCCAAATTTGGAACAACTAGCAAGGCATGACTGAAAAACGCATTTTCTAGTAATGGATGCTACAAGAATTGAAACCAAGACCTGGAACCCTTAGAAAAATATGTCTAAGTGCTAAATCCAAGAGGAAGCTCCAAATAATTCCTTCTAGATTGTTTAAACAGACCTTCCACTACTAGATGTCCTCAAAAAGTGCCCGATGAGGGACTGCAACAAATGTAAGCACATATAATGGAATGACATCGTTATTCTATAGCTGTGAACACATGAAGATATGTATAGCCAACAAATATCTGATATAGAAGAAAATTTATACAATGTGTGGAGGAATCAATCACTCCAGCTAGGTAATGGAAGCCTCAATAGAGCATATACAAGAAAATGCAAGAACACTACTACATATAAAAATCCCTGGCTAAAATAACGCAGTTTATAGAAGGAACTGCAAAAAAATACATGATAATAGAATGATATATCAATATCAGCTAAAATAAATGAGGGGAAGCAAGCTATCAACCCCTGAAATCTCTAATACAACAATACTACACAATCCCCGGAAGGATTGGCTACAATACATGTACAAATGGAAATTCTGCAGAAATGTCGAAGTTGCTGGCTAGCAGCTGCAACTCTGAAATAATGGAGACGGCTGAAGATGATGTGCAATCTGAAATAACCTCCTCCAATAGATCTATCAAGTGCAAGGTTGATCCCTGCACTGAAGATCTCCTCCTCCAAAATGGTGGTGCAACCCTTCACTGCAAGTGTGCACTGGAATAACACAGTATGGAGATTGGACTGCGCTGTCTATGATGGGAGATGCTTGGACTTGATGCCAAATCTACAATACAGCTCTGGAAACCTTCCTTACTAATCTTCCCAAGGAATAGGAGCTCCCTCCTCTGAACGATGAGACAAGGAATGGTGTTGTGGAACCCCTCCACTGCAACACCCAGCAACACTACATTATACTTCAGCAGAAATAATGCAGTGACTGAATAATGGCTTTGGCCTTGAGCCAATATGTGGAGAAATGAAGTGCAATCCTTCAAGAGGCCTCTCAAGAAGGAGAGGAAATCCTAAACAGGAATCCCTCGTGCTAAGCAGCACTGCAACTCAGCTGAATAGTCGGGACTGTAAATATGTCTAAGTAGACAAATGATCAAATGCTTCAAGATGTCTCACTATGGCTGCCTCTTCCTCCTTTTATACAAGTGAATGCCTCCTTTCCCTAGACCCCACAGACTAGGGTTTCTTTCACAAAGAATCTTTCTTCCTCCAAAACTGCGATGTGTTCCTGAGCAAGCTACACCTCTTAGGCAACGTTGTTGACTTGGTCAAACTTGACCTTGTCCTCATGCAAATTGCCCCTTTTCACATTGGAAGGTGCAAAATAAGATGCTCCAATGATCATTTTCACACTATGAAGGATCTTATTCCTACTCATGGCCTTTTACCCATTTTATTCACCTCCTAGATGAAATAAGAAAAAATTAATATTCCAATTTGCTGCATGAAAATTTTGGAATATTACAGCACTACATTTCTGTGAGCTACATTCATTTTTTCTCTCCTATCCTTCATTATTTCAAAATTGTATGCCTCGGCCTATCTTGAGCCGCAAGGCCCTGCTCTGTTGGAAGCCGACCCTCCCAGCAAAGAAAGACTGGAAAAATTGGGGTGGTTACCCTAGTTTCAAAAATTCAATAGCCATAATTGAGAAGTTACGAATTCATTCGCCTTGAATCTTAACGGTGACAAGGCACAAGTCGAGAACATCCAGTTCTAATTAAAAATGGATCTAGTGGCTTGGGCATGCAAAATATCACAAGACAAAGAATGTTTTTTTAAGAACCAATGCTTTAAAAAGGGAATTTTCACATACTTTCTTGGGAAGGAGCATTAAAACCCTGAATGGAGCAAAGTGATTCCACAAGAATTCCTGAGAAGTAAGTACCAGCACCTGTTATTTTTCCTACAGAAGTATATAACTTATGAAGGTCACTTTGGCCTCGCATTTCTATTTCACATTCGGATTCTTAGAAATTTTCGTGACAAGCCTTTGAATTTTCCATATTATTTGAATAATTCCCTTATGAAAATGTCTACGACTGCTAAGGAAAGGGAAGCCCACTTGGATGAAAACTCTATCACCTTGGGATTGTAAAGATCATCTTAATGGAGGTTTTGTAGAAGAAGAAAAATACGTGGGAGGATTTTTTGGCCGAGTAATCTTTCATCGAGGACGAAGGCTCTGACCCTTTGGAGCCCAAGGAAGAAGATGCAGTAGAAAATCCAAGGAAGAAGCCACGAACTCATTGTCCAAAGTGTTGGCTCCCTGTGATTTGCAAGATTGGAATGAACAAACACTGCAGGGGCCACATCAGAACCACTTTGGAATCCTAGGACCTTACCTTCCTAGATTTAGAGAGGGATCTCTCTATATTAGTGTTTTCAAATTGATATATCTTTATGCTCTTTGTTCAAGATATTAGGCTAGTTATGAAGTTCTAAGGACTTGTTTGTGTTGGTTGGATTAATTGATGGATTGAAGGATGAATGATGTGATTAATTGAGAAGATGTTTCAGCTAAACAAATAGACTATAAGAGGCATGAAACCATTCGGCTATGGAGTCATAAAAGGATTTAATTTCTCATCAACTCCACAAGGGTTTTCATAGGGCAAGTTAACTATATCAAATGGATTCTTTAGATTAGGTTGTGATATGAAACAATAATAAGTTGTGAAGGTAGCAAAGGTATAGTCAGTTAAGATTCTTCTAGCTCTACTTAAACAAGAAAAGCCTTTCAAGGTAACTGTTTGAAAGCAAACCTTGAAGATAAAAATCCAGCAACCATAAGACTACTTTCAGATAAAGAAAACATATAAGATAATAGTGAGAATAGTTTAAGATCAAATAAGAGGCCTATATGATTTTAACTAACTCTCAAAAGACTCTTCAAGGCAACATTTTGAGGCAGACCAGAGGATAGGGCATACCATAAAATTCCCTGGTTTAGACTCTACTAAGTACACTTCGAAGAAAGGTCTCAGAAATAATATCTCAAGCCGTACTCAAGGAACATGGGCTAACCATAAGTTTCCTGGTTTCACTCTATTGAATCATTTCTAGGACAAAAATCCAGATGTAATTGGAGGGAAATTAAGAATCCTCCAATCAGACCTTGCAGAGGAAAACATAAATATAAAGAAGACAGACATAAATAGGGTTCCGAAACAGCAAATCCTAATCTAAAACTTATGTTTCTTTATCAGAGAAAGATGGACATAATGGAAAACATAAGAAAGACAGTGACAAATTAGGAAAACTTCACCATTCACATAGCTCAAGGATCCTGTGAACATGCTTGTATTATTTATGATCAAACCAGTTAAAATACTCCATGTACAACAACTCTCTGCAACTTAGAGCTTTCTTCACTTTAGTATAGCAGTTCTCAACTAGCTCAACAGCATAAATCAGTCCAATAACCACCAAGTAACCAACAATAATAATGAAGCTCATATGCAATATTTATATGCAAATGAGGAGGTGGTGCCAAACTAAGATGTTTAAATGCTATTTATTACAGAGTTAATGTTTTTTGACCTTTGAGAGCATGCAAGGCCCAAGGAAAAAATATCTGATGGTGTTACTCTGAAACAATAACTCCTATATCAACTTCTGAGTTAATAAATGTGAAAGGTTTGACTTTAAGGCTTTGTAATAACTTTACAATAACTTCTGAGATGTTCGAAATATCTTTGACTGTTTGCAATAACTATTTGATGTTTTATTGAAAGAAAACATGTTGTACGTGGAAAAATATCCCTTTGAAGGAGTAACTATTGTAGGATGACTCATTCGAATGTGACTCCGGGCCAATCTGCCATTTGTTTCATCTTTAAACACTATATTAGTATTTTGAACCTTGATGTATCCTTCATAATTTTCTTTACTGTCTTTCTCGCTGTCTCTGTCTTTATGATTTAATTCTTCTGGTTTAACCTTTATTCTTTAATCTTATTCTCTCAATGCGCTTGCTGACAGTATTTGTTCTTTTGTGTGCAGGTATGCATTCTCTCCTTTGTAGGAGAGCCGAATCACCATCGATGATCATGCTTCACCGATGATTAAACCTGACAGGGCCTTCAATCTTCCCAATTTTGGATTAAGACCCCTAGATTGTCACCCAGGGTTTCATCCATCATTCATGGACTATGGGAGGGCATTTTGGACCTTTTCTGCCATTATAACCTGCACAAACACAAAAAATTAGTCTTTAAAACCATGCGGGAGGAGCTTATGACTGCATTTCTGGGGTTTTTTGGCGGATGGGAGTGTTCGCAGAAGAGGACATGGTGCAGGGGGAAAGTTCCGAAGGTGGAACCGGGAGGAATTTGAATGGAGGCGGGAAGAGGTTTGAATTTGGCGCGAAGAGGAAAAAGGCGGTTTTGAAAACTGCGAGTGGTTTATCGTGTAGAAGTTAGGCAGTTTACAGTTTTGGGAAAAATGGATGCGATGCCATACATCGTGCGCCGTGTGGGAGGTGAACACTGCTTATTTCATGCGGGTCACAAAACATTAAACCCGACGCTACTGTTTATGCGATATGCTTTCTGAGCTGTTGGATCTCGAGTTTAGAGATCCACGGTGCAGAATGGCTTGGGGAGTGGTAGAAGTGGAGGACAGTTTTCAGGCTATGGTTGGATGGTGGATTATAGTGGAAGATGGGGCCCGGGTGTGAGGTGATGTGGTGATCCTTTGTCGCATAGCACGGGGTGAGTGGAAAGCGTGGCCCGGGGTTTAAATAAATAAAGGGCAAATGCATCTTTTCTAAGGTTTGACAGGGGGTTAATAAAATGAAAGGCGAAGATGTATTTTCCATAGGGAAAAGGGGCTTAGGGGTAAGCGGAAGGTCAGGTTTTATGGGCAAAAGGGGTTGGGGTTTAGGAGGGAGGGGCTTAAGGCCTATTATACCAAAAGGGTGGGTTTTTATACATAAAACAAGGTTTTGTGCATAATTTAAAGAACTCGATAGGCTTAAAATTTGGATTTAAACAATGTAAAAGAAGGCTTTTACATTGTTTAAAGTCTCTTTGGGGGGGGGGAAATGATGAATGGGGGGTGTTTTATGAAGGTTATGAGGAAAGGGGAAAATGGGTTTTTTAGAGGAACAAGGCCAAAAACGAGAGTGAGGGTGAGGTAGTGAAATGAGACAAACAGACCCAATGGTGAAGTCCCTTTTTAGAGCAGCAAGGTAACTTTTAGAAGGCATAAGTGAAAAACAGTGAAGGTAGGTTTATTTGGGATAATGAAGGAAGTGAGATTTCTTTTAAAGATAAATGATAGGCATATAATTCTATCTTTAACTACTTGTAGAACATTCACATTCAACTAGTGAAATCTATAAAATACAAGAGCATAACAGTGGCTCCAGCTAAGGAGGTCAGCTCCTTTAGGAGGTGTCAAGAACCTTAGAGAAACAATCTCTGGAAGAAGTAGACCAGTGCCTTGATTTGTATTTTGACAAACTCATTTTTTAACTTACTGATTTGCTTGTTACTCATTTTGAAGGTGTGATCTTCAGATCTAAAAAACATGATTGATTCAACTCATCTTCTACCTATCCATCCTACTTTCATAACATTTTTTCTTCATTGGGTGCATTTATATTAGCCAACCCTTGTCATTATTTTCTTTTTGAAAAACAGGAAACTAATATACTTCTACACTTATATCAACCAAGAGTTCAGATTAAGCCAATGAACTAATCTATTCCTCTACCTAATCTATGTATCTGTCAATATTAAGCTGTTTGATAGATTTTCATTCTTTATTCTAAAACATGAAACTGAAAATATAACCAAATCAGGATTAGACAATCTGATTTGTTATAATCAGTGGTACTTTGTACAGTTCTGCATACATAATTTATTTTGCAAAAATTTAAAACAAAACTTTGAGGGCTATAATTTAGAGTTTGCTTCTTCATCACTCTCTTCCTTTCTTGGTTTAGATTTTGAGCTTTGGAACCAATTCTTTCCTAATCTAATCTACTGATGAGCCAAGATCAAATAGTTTGGAAAATCTTCATTCACTAACCTACCAGCAGAATTTAAAATTCATTGAATCATTATTAGGCTGTATGACTAAATAAGACTTCTTTTATCAAGTAGTGGCATTTGGACTTGCACACTTTCAGAACTTACTCTTTTTTGGTGTGGGGTTGTACCTTTTCTTATTATACCCTCTTTTTCTTTGTTTTATCTATTTTTGTATTCATTTTTCTGATCTTTTGTTTAAACAATACTATATACAATGACAAGCTTTAAAGTGAGCATTTCTAATGAAAATAATGTTTGAGCATCCTGCCATTGAGAAGACCTACAAGAAGTTCTATTCCATCCATCTCTTATAAGAAAAATACACTGTTGACTCTGGTAGAATGGATGATGTAGGGGCCTTTCCACAAGTTCTCAAATTTTCCATGCTCTCCCTTATCTTCTCTTCTTGAGTCCCATTTAAGCACTTTGTCACCAATGTTGAAACATTTTATTTTTTCCTCTTGTCAAACAACTTCTTGATCTTTTCTTGCACTAGTTGTGTTCTATTAAAGACATGTTCTCTAGTTTCCTGCAACCGTATAGTCTGATTTATCCTTCTTATCATGTCATCTTCTTCAGACTGTACTTCCTGGATCAACTTCATGACTGGCATTCCTAGGCTTGTTGGAAAAATTCCATATGCTCCATAAACTAGTTGATAAGGAGACATTCCAATTGATTTTTTACATGTCAACATGTCTGCCAATAATGCATGTACTAGCTTGTTGTGCCATGACTTTTCATTTCCTTCTAGAAATTTCTTGATGATGTTTACCAAACATTTGTTTGAGGATTCTGCCAACCCATTACCTTGAGGGTAATAAGCTATAGAATAACCCAATGTGATCTGATATTTGTGGCAAAAGTCCACCATCTTCTTGGATCTAAAGGCAGCAGCATTGTCAGTGATAATCTTTCTAGGACAACCAAATCTAGACAAAATATGGTTTTCAAGGAACTTAATGATGACTGAATCTGTGGTTGTTCTAGAAGGGATGGTCTCTATCCATTTTGTGAAGTAATGAGTTTCTGTGAGGATCCATTTATGTTGGGAAGATAAGGAAGGATGGATTTCCCCAATGAAGTCTAGGCCCCACTGTTGAAAAGGAGCTTCAACAGTGATTCGATGCAAAGGTAAGGGTAGGAGTTTTCTTTTGCCTTCAAAAATTTGACATTTATGGTAGGAAATTACCAATTCATGGATGTCTTGAAAGAGGGTGGGCCAATAGTAACCAAATATAAGGATTTTGTTGACAGTGGTTTTCCAATAGAGGTGCCCTCCACATTCTCCTTCATGAAACTCATGTTTGATCTTCTCTGCGTCATTCTCAAGCAAACATTTAAGAAATATACCACTAGCATTTTCCCAATATAACCATTTATCTATAATGCATTAATTTACAGCTTTCAATTTAAGGAACCTTGCCTTTGTCTTAGATAAACCAGGAGGAACATTAAGATAACAAAGCACATAAAGAATATCAGCATACCAAAATGAATTCAGCAATACTTCTTCAACATGGGGGGTTGTGAATTCTTCTTATTCTTCTAAAACATCAACCATATTCATATCTAAGGCTTTGAGGTTTTGATTCAGCCATAAGTTTTGCAAGTCCTTGTCCCTTGCTCAGTTTAGTGGGTCTGATTTCTAAGTCGTATTCTAATATAACAACAATCCACTTTCCTCTTTTTCCATCAGGATCTTGTGTTAAAATGTCTTTGACAACTGTGTGAGGAACAAAAGCAATGATGTGTGAATGTAAAATGTAAACTATGGAATCTTTGAAGGCCTTGATTAAAGAAAAAGCCTAATTTTCCATTATGTTTTGTTTTAGAGGTGCATCTCTTAATGCCTTGCTGAAGAATGCAATGGGCTACTCTTGTCCTTTTATGTTTTTCTGAAGTAGGACAGCAACAACTGTATGTTCTGATGCAAAGGAGAAGATGAATAAATCTTTGTTGAAATCAGGGCTAATGAGAACTGATGTTTGAGTAAGTTCTTGTTTTACCAGTTCAAAGGATTTCTTTTCTTCCATGGTCCATTTAACTCCTATTTCTCTCTTCAGCATATTTGTCATGTTTCTAAGGAGTTCAGCAAGGTTGGGTATGAACCTTCTTAAGAAATTAATCTTTCCAATAAAAGATTGCAGTTCTTTGATATTTCTAGGATGATTGATTTGAAAAATTCCTTCAATCCTTTTTGGGTCTATCTTGATCCCTTCTTCTGATATAATGTGGCCTAGGAGTTTTCCTTCTTGGAGGCAAAATAAAGTTTTCTTAAGATTCAAGGACAAACCGTATTTTCTTCATTTCTCAAAGAGTGTTCTTAGGTGGGCAAGGTGTTCTTCATCTATTTTAGAGTAGACCATGATGTCATCAAGGTAAATCACAATGAAGAATCCTATCTCTTCTAAGAAAAAAATATCTATGGCTCTTTGGAAGGTGGCACCAACATTCATTAAACCAAAAGGCATTTTCACATACATGAAAGTGCCCCAAGTTGTAGTGAAAGTTGTCTTGTGTTGATCATCTGGATGTACCAACACCTGTTTATATCTAGAAAAGTCATCTAGCAAAGAAATTATTTTAGAACCTACTACCATTTGTAAGATGTGGTCCATTTTTGGCAAGGGGTAGCTATCCTTTAAGGAGGCTTTATTTAAGTTTCTAAAGTCAATACAAAGCCTAATTTCTCTTATTTTCTTCCTAAATGATACAAGATTTGATACCCATTCTGAGTATTTCAAAGGGACTATGATCCCAGCATCATACATTTTCTTAATCTCTTTCTCAACCAAGGGTAGCTATACAGGGTTTATTCTGTGCAGTTTCTGTTTAAAAGGCTTCTAGTTTTCTTTGAGGGGTATCTTATGCTGAATTATCTCTGTATATTATGATTTCAGATCTTCATAACTCCAAGAAAAAACATCAGTGAATTATTTAAAAAGCTCAATATATTTATGTTTTTTTTGAGTTGGTAATGTTTTAGACAGTTTGACCATTTTGGGTTTTAGCTCACTGCCTATATTACACTCATCATTTTCAGTTTCAGTGGGTTCCATTTTTGGCTTTTTGGAAACATCATTAAAGTCAAACAATTCCTCTAGAGGCACCAGTCCCTTTGGCAAGTTATCAGTATTAGACTGCAACACTTCAAAATCTTCTTGTTCTAAATTAGTGCCCATCTCTCTTTTCTATGGGTGTTCTTTGGTTAACAGATCTATATCAACAATGTTAGGAGTTTCTTCCTCATAAGATTGTTCCTCAATAGGAAAATCTTCTAAATACTCTGAGTCTGAATTTGGCATTTCAAACCCATTTCTGGACTGTAGGAAATATTTTATTTGTTTATCTCCTTCAAAGACTTGCCAATACTTGATGTTATCAGGGATTTCTGGCCTATATTTGACTTGGACTATGTATTTTTTGTTCTCATAAGGTTTGAGACAAGTACTAGTAGCAAATGCTAGACCGTTAGCAAGAATGTTTTGATTTCTAGGGACAAAGTTAAGCTCATATTCTATGAATGTCTTTAAGAGGTCAACAAAATCATCTCAATATGCTTGTAATCTTGGATGCTTGGCAGTATATTATCCATTTACTTGTTTAACAATCAGTTCTGAGTCTACATGAACAATTATCCTCTTGGCACCTAGTGTCTTCAACAATTGTAATCCTAAGAGGAGAGCCTCATATTCAGCTATGTTATTTGTGCACTGAAAATCTAGCTTATATGAGCGACCTTCTACATGATTGTTTTAAGTGTTATGCACCCATATGCCTACTCCTGAACGAATCTTACCACAAGAACCATCAAAAATCATACTCCAAAGAGGTCCAATTTCAATTTTTTCGTTGGAGTCATGGTTTTCATATTTGTGCTGTTTATAGTGGTTGTCACTATATTTATCATTATTTTTTCCATCATGGATTTTACCATGTAAAGTTTCATTTTTTTTTTATGATCAACCCTATGTAGGTGGTTGCTTTGTTGCTCATGATTTTTAATGTGTTTTCTGTAATATTCTGTGTTAGCAAACTGTTTTGACTGTTCTTCCTCCTTTTCCTCTTTTTCTACTGTTGTTTGGTCATTTTTGATCACTTGTTCATTAAGGTTTTCATCATTGTAAAGAATGAATGAATCAAGGTCTGTGTGAATAGAATAAAGAGGTGAATTATCTGGTTTTCTTGACTACTAACCATATATTTCATGTGTGTTTCCCTATACAATCTTCTTGGTTGACTAAAAATAGGGATGGTTGCATAAGTCATATCCATTTGTAGGGTACCTTGGAGTTTAGCACCCCATGATCTTGAAAGGAGCATGCCATATTTAGGAGGTATGTCATCCATGACAATGTCCATCAATAAGCTCTTGGCTGGTATTTGTGCTAAGTTGACACATAAATCTTTAATTAGGCCTATACATCTAACTCTGCTAGAATCAAAAGAGTGGGTTTCAGAAATACTCTGTGAAACACTTAGATTTATTATTGCCTAAAACTCCACAACAACTGTTACACCATTTTTTGGTCATCTAACCTTTTATCATTAGATGGACCCAAGTACACCATGTAAGACCAGTTTTACCCTAAGTAAAGCTGCTTTCACTATGTTAAAACAGGAAACCCCAAAAGGAAATATTAAACAAACCTATATTTGTTTGATTTTCCTCATGGAATAATTAATTAAACCATAATTTAATTATTATTCCCAGTCATGTTTAACCTAAAATCAAAGAAATTAATTAGATAAACCTTTATTTATCTTATTATTTTCTAGGAATAATTATTTAAATCTTATTTAGATAATATTCCTTGTTAAATATGACCAAATCACCCACAAATAATTAAATAAATCATTATTTATTTGATTATCTTCCAACCACTTCCTTTAAAAGATAAATAAATCATTTATTTATTTATTTTTGACAAATAAAGGGATTTGACCCAAGTCAAATACTTTTTCCCTCCAACAAATATAATAAAATATTCCATAAAAGGTGGATCTAGATTTAGTTAACATTATTTTAATCATGCACCAAGATCTAGAATGACCCAATATTTTGTTATAAATAGGAGGGTTTTTCCTACCATTCTTCACCTTTTGTTGCCTATTAGATCACTCTGGATCTATACACTTGGTCACCATTTTCTTCCATTTTTCTCCCATTGAGCTCTACTCTTTGCATTGGGTTTTCTACATCAACTAGAGAGAAGAATCTTAGATCTGAAGTGCTGAGGACTTCCAAGAACCCATCCCACTGAGGGGAATTGGATACTCCTTCTGGTTTTCCTCACAGGTGCCCCATTTAATAAAAAAATTCTTTTAAAAATCGTTCTTGTCTTGTCTATTAGTGCATGGAGCAAACTCTTATTTTTGCTGTTTAATGTCTTTCCATATATAGATCTGGTTGTTTGCAGCTCTTTTCTTGTTCTACTAACCACAGATCTGAAGATATTGACAGCCACTTTTGTTGTTAGGGCTATTAGTTATGCGTAGCTAAAGTGGTCCTTTTTCGTACACTTCGACAAAGGATTCATACTAACAAATGGCGACTCCCACGGGTTTTAAATTACGACCGCTGTCGTTTTTCATATTCCTGCATATCCAGCTACTTCGGACCCTAGGGTTTCTTTTCAGCTATTTATTTTTCCTATTTTTATGTTGTTTTTCCCACATAAAACCCTAAAACATTAAATTTTCTAACTTCTGTGTGTTTCTGGCCCTATTGCGCAGGTAAGCGACACTAGCTGCAACTGAGACGGCAACTTTTCTGAAAATCTGCCGCCGAGACAACCGGAACAGGGGGTCGCACTTTTTGGCCCTAAACCTGCAACCTGGCCCTCCAGGTCGCACTTTTCAGCCTATTTCCTGCGACCTGCACCGAAATCAGGTCAGAAACTGCGACCTGCCCTTTTTCCAGCACTTTTTCTGCAATTTTTCTGGGTTTTGCTGCAGCTTCTGTCAGGGTCCTCCAGCCTCTGTTTTAGCCTGTTTTGACCAAGTTCTGATCTGTTTTTACTCATCTAAGTGGGAACCTAGCCCCTTAGGGCTTTAGTACCCTCCACTTTTTGTGGAAGAGTTTTAAGCTGTTTCAGCCGTTTGTTTTTCAGAGCTTCAGCCTCCTTTTTTTTTCCAGATCTGTTACCTCCCTTTCAGATCCTTTGAAATCAGCCTTTCTTCCTTTCAAATCACCTCTTGTCATTTTTTTTGGACCTCCTTTGAAGGCCTCCGCCTTGCCCCCTCCGGTTTTTGCTGATTTCCTTCCTTTTTCCAGCCACCTTGCCTTTGTCTCTTGGCTGTGATCTGCACCTCTTTTCAGCAGCTTTATCCTTTAGATCCCTGTCCCTTTTGACCTTAGATCTATTGGCCCCTTTTCCATGTGTTTTCCATAGTTTTTTCCCTTTCTTTTCAGCATAGTTTTGAGAGACCCACCTTCTTGGGTTAGATAGATGCACAAGTAGCTGTTATTTTTCTGTTATTTCAGCATTATATTCTGTTCTCTGTAGGTTTATTTTCAGCTACGCAGCACACTTTTTTCTTGCTCTCAAAACAGAAAGGGTTTAAAAATTAAAATTAACGCACGCCACACACTGACCCTAAGCGAAGAAGCGTCTGGTTAACACCGCCTGGCAAAGACTCTAAAATCAATTGTCACTGCACCTTATCTCCCCTTGACATTACTTGGTTCTGTCCCTTTCTGCCCTTGTCGGTTTCCTTCTTCCCGTCATCATTGCGCCCCCAAGGCGCCTTTCCCGGAGACTTCTTGGCCTTCACCCTCAGTTTCCAGTTGATCGACCTGCTCCGCACCACCGTCGTCGAGCCAGTCCACCTTCGAGTCCGCACTTCGCCTCCTCTCCTGATTCATCGGGTCCTCCTTCTCCTCCTGGTTCTCCCCCTGTCACCTTCACTATGTCTGGTCCAGGGCCTAACGCTAGCGGTTCTCCTGGCCCCAATGCCGACCCTACTACTAGCGGAACCGCCACAGGAACTACCGCGGCCACCCCTGTGCTGCCATACATTGTAGGCCTTAGCCTCCCCGATTTCCATCAGTTGATCAATGACCCCATTCACCACAATGCTAACTAGCCCGCTATGCCAACCAAGCTCCCCTCCGACATCCCTAAGTTTGAGGGCCTTACTGGAGAAGATCCAACCAATCATGTCTGATCTTTCCACATGTGGTGTTCCTCCAATTCCATAACCGATGACTCCATCCGTCTTTGTTTGTTCCAACGCACGCTTACCGGCGAAGCTTCTAAATGGTATGTCGAACAAGCCACCTCTACCCATACCACCTTTGAGACTCTTGCCCAAGCCTTTTTGTCATACTTCCAGCTCCCTCTCCAATACGATACTGGCACGGAGCTCTTGACTTCCTTCAAGCAATCCTCTTCAACACGCCTTTCCGCCCACGTTTAGGAATGGCGAAGAAGATGGAGCTTGTGTCGAGCCCCTCCCTTCGAAGATCGGGTTTACATGGACTGGTTCCTTCGCACCCTTCCTGCTCCCATCGGCAAAGATGTCGCCTCTCACTTTCCTCAAACTGAAGAAGCCGCCCTCCAAATAGCATTGAAATATGACCTGATCTACGCTGAATCTGGTTATATTTATACCGTTCCCATGACCTCCCCAGGCCCGGTGGCGCTAATGCCCCGGGGACATCTCATTCCGCCGACGGTATCGTTGGAGCTCTTTCCCACCCATATGCTCAACCTCCTGTGGGCTATGCTCTCTCTCAGGGAGGGGCCAGCACCTCTAGCACTCTTCCCCCTCCCGGCGGCATGTATCCAGGATACGGCATGCCTCCTCCTTTTGCCCAACCTCCTGCTTACCTCAATGCTGCCCAACCTAACCCTTACCTTTATCCACAGCCTGGTGTGCCAGCTCCCCTAGCATATGCGCTTCCATCTCCCTTGCCTCCTCCACCCCCGCAACAGCACTTACAGCCCCCTCCCGGGCAAGTATTTGCACAGCAAGGCACGACTAATCCTCCTTCCTCTCAAAGAAGGCGGAGAGGTAAAAAAAACCAATCTGCCCCTGGTACCCGTGGACCCAATCCTGGTGTGGACCCTAACACCGGCAACCAGCAACAGGGCAGTCAGCCCAAGCCGGACAGGCCGCTTCGCACAAACAAGCCCTGTTCGTGTTGCGGTGTTTATGGACATTACACCCACGATTGTCCCCTTTTACCCCAAATGCGGCAGATGTGGGAGTCTCAAGCCACATTGCACAGACAACACGCCTCCCCTCATGCTCCTCCTAATGTGGCTACTACTCAACCAGCTGCGTTTACCGATCCCTTCCCTCCGCAAGGATTCGTGGCTACCCAACCGTCTGATAACCAGGTCGTCACTCCCCCTTCCATCTCTGGTTCCTCCGATTACCAGATTCTCATGATGCACTCCGATCCTAACCCGTCCGTCAATCTTCACCTTCAAACTCGGTCTCGCCAGTACTCCAAGCCTCCTGCTCAGTCTGCTCCCGAGCC
The DNA here is from genome assembly GCA_034641835.2 of Pinus albicaulis. Taxonomy (NCBI): domain Eukaryota; kingdom Viridiplantae; phylum Streptophyta; class Pinopsida; order Pinales; family Pinaceae; genus Pinus; species Pinus albicaulis. The sequence goes on along the minus strand of CM076578.1, from coordinate 207,968,374 downwards.
TCCTTCTTCAGGTTCTATAGAGCCTCTTTCATCACCCAATGGCCCCTTACAGATCCCTCAACCAAAAGTTGAGGTCCATACCAAGATACCTAAGGGTCCATTACGTCGAAATGCTGCTTCTGGTCGAGCTGCTCATTCGTATAGTATAGTAGACGATTCGGCGCAGTCCCCTGCTGCCATTTCCACACTGGAACTTCTCCAGTCGTGCCCTTCCCAAAAGAAGGCTCTACTATCTGCCGTGGGCACTGTAGATCCTGCTGATGACCAAATGATTTTTTTCGACGCCACTCAATCGGACCATCCTCCCCTTCCTCCTTATGTCGCCTTCCAAATCCCAGTCAAGATCTAGAACGCCAACGTGTCCCGGTGCATAATTGATGAGGGGGCATCCACCTGCGTGATGTCCGCTTCGGTTTGGAAGCAACTCGGATCCCCTAAGCTGGTCCCTTCCAAGATCACCCTTCGAGCGTGGGACGGTCATGCCTCCCAGCCCATTGGCCTGTTTCGTAATTGTCCCATCACCCTCGCCGGTAAGACCGTTTGCGTTGACGTCGAAGTAATTGACGCCCCTCTAGACTACAACATTCTATTAGGGCGCAGCTACACCTATGCCATGTCTGCTGTCCCATCCGCGGTTTTCCGCAAGATGTCTTTCCCACACAATGGAAATATCGTCACCATTGACCAGCTATCTTATCATGAGCTGTCGTCCCAGACCTCCTCCGAGACGACCATCTCTTCTGTAGCCAACAAGAAAACCGTCGATTCCTTGACCAGTGTCTCCCCCGGCGTCTACAAAGATTCCTCCCTGCTTGGAACTTTTCCTCATCTCCCCCCTCCTCCGGTCACTGATCCCAGCTTATCAAACGTTTTCATGATGCAATCGACCCAGGCCACCCATCAGCGGCCTGCCTCGGCTAGTCCGAAACCTTCGCAACCCGCTCCTAGCCATTCATCTCAGCCAGCCGGACCTCCTCCTTCTGGCCCTCCCCCTACAGCTGGTATCCCTGAACCCCTTTATCCTCCTGGATCAGTTCCTCCTAGCCTTAACCACCTCGGAGCCATCCCTCCTCGTCATTACCCTACTGGGCAGATACCTTTCCTCGCTCCCCCTCCTGGAGTATTTTCTGTCCCCATCATGGCCACCCTCTCTCTCCCTAACCTGACCCTCGGCCTACCCGTCTGGTACATTGACCCTCCAGCCGCTACCCCTCCCGGTCACCCCAAACCTTACCTTGCTTTGACACTGGTTCAACCGGTTCCCCTCACCTCCTCTGGGCCCCCAGCACCTCCACAGGACCCTACCCCTGTGGTGCCCGCCCCCAGAAAGAAAGGCAAAGCTCATAAGGGGGCAACCCATCAGGACCAGGCCGCCCCGACAACTCTTACCCCTCTGCGACCACCAAAGCCCGCCATCCAATGCGCTTTGTGTGATATCGTCGGTCACGCCACCCATATGTGTCCTGAATTTCCGCACCTCAAGCTTCTGGTCAACGAGACGTTCCCTGACTCTGACATCCCAGAAGTCTACGTCACTATCTCAGATTCTATCCCGAAACTCAAGCACTTGCGCACCAATCACCCTTGTGCCTTGTGTGATTTTCATGGCCATTATACCCACCTCTGTCCTCGCCTTGACGAGTACCGTTCCTCCTTGGATATGTACCGCCAATTCAAGGCCACTTCGTTAGGACCCGAGGACCTTCCTCCTCCCATTCACATTCCTCCTCCCGCTATCACACCAACAGAGCCGTCAACCACCATTTTGTACCTGTCATCATCCTTGCGAGATAGTTCACCTGCCCTTCAACCTGCTGATCCTCTCGGCTCCTCCGCCGACCTCGGATCTGTTGATATCACGCATCTGAGCCCTTCTCCTCCTAATGACCCGCCACACATCACTACTTCCTCGGGTGACCCCTCTTCCTCCAGTCTTCCCATCTTCCAATCCGATGAAGACATTATGGAAGCCATGACCAACACGGACTTTCCCTGGGATGATATGCACCATCGTGCGTACTTCCTCCCACAACAGTCCCATGACAAATTTGCTGTGGAAACCAAAGACTTCATCCCCAATGCTGTCGATTGGTTCAAAAACCCCATCCCTGCCCCTGATGCTTTCGAAGAAGGAAACATAGCCAACATCTCTCCTACCATCAAAGTTGACATTTCAGTCACCCCAGGTATCCAGGAATATATCACCTTAGGTGCCCAATGCACCCTGGAAGAAATCGACGCTTACACCAAGATTTTCAAAGAATTCCGTGATATTTTTGCCTGGTCCTATTCTGAAATGCCCGGACTCGATCCCGCCATTGTCGAACACCATATCGATACATGGCCGGATGCCAAACCAGTCCGCCAAAAGTTGAGACCCATTCATCCTTCCAGACGTGACGCTATCAAAGCCGAAATCGACAAGCTTAAGCAGGCTGGTTTCATTTACCCCATTGAATACACCACTTGGGTGTCCAACCCCGTTCCCGTCCTCAAGAAACAAGGCACCATCCGTGTTTGCACGGACTTTCGTGACTTGAACCAAGCTTGTCCCAAAGACAACTTCCCCACACCGTTCATTGACCAAATCATTGACGAGTGTGCGGGGCATGAGGTTCTATCCTTTATGGATGGTTTCTCCGGATACAACCAAATTGCTATCCGTCCTGCTGATCAACTCAAAACCGTGTTCATTAGTCCGTGGGGAACTTTTGCTTACCGGGTCATGCCTTTCGGCCTCAAAAACGCCGGCGCCACTTTTCAACGGGCCATGTCTTATTGTTTCCATGACTTAGCTCACATTATCCTTGCTTATTTGGACGACCTCACCGCGCGTTCTAAGCATCGGGCGCAGCACCTCCACGATCTGCGTACCATTTTCCTCCGATGTCGCAAGTATAATATCTGCCTTAACCCGTTGAAATGCGTCTTTTGCGTTCCTGCCGGCCATCTCTTAGGCTTCATCGTGTCTAAGGATGGTATCACTCTTGACCCTTTGAAAGTTCAAGCCATTCTTGAACTTCCCATTCCACGTACCCTCCGCCAGCTCCAAAGTCTCCAAGGCAAAGCTAATTTTCTTCGACGGTTCGTCCCTGACTATGCCACCACTGCCCATGGGTTCCTTAGACTCCTCCGATCTTCTATCCCTTTCATTTGGGATTCCTATGCTCACGATTCTTTCAATGCCCTCAAGCAGGCTCTCACATCCGCTCCCTTGATCCGCCCTCCCAACTTTGACCGGGACTTCATCCTGTATATCTCTGCTTCCACCTATTCGGTCGCTGGAGTCCTTATCCAGGAAGATGACAATGGTATCGAGCATGTGATCTATTACGTTAGTAAGAACCTTGTCGAGCCCCCTGTTTCCTACTCACTCGAAGAAAAATTAGCACTAGCTGTAGTGTTCTCAGTCCAAAAGCTTCGTCATTATATCCTCATGCGCTCCACCAAGGTTGTGACTAATTCCAACCCCTTGGCTTTCCTATTGAGTCGTCGTATCCTCACTAGGAAATACACCCATTGGGTCGTTATTCTTCAAGAATTTGACCTCGAATTTGTCACCCCAAAGAGTAAGAAAGGCTTAGCCCTCGCTGAGCTCATTTCTGAATTCCCTACCGGAGCGCCAGCTACCCCTGTTAATGATGACTTTCCTGATGAACACTTATTTGCCATTACTGCCGACGACCCATGGTATGGCGACATTCTTACTTACTTGCGAACCCAAAAGTTCGCCCTTCACCTTGATCGTGAGGCTCGTCGACGCATTCGACACCAAGCCCCCCGATACCTCCTTATCGGTGACGACCTATATCGTCGTGGGGTTGACACCGTCCTTCGTCGTTGCCTCACACACGCTGAAGCTGAACAGGCCCTTAATTCCTGCCATAGCGGCACTTGCGGTCTAGCTACTGCCCAGAAAGTCATGCGCGCTGGGTATTTTTGGCCTTCTCTCTTTAGTGATTGCATTGAGGCAGTCAAACACTGTCCCAATTGCCAACATTTCGCCCCTAAGGCGCGAGCTCCACCAGCTCCCCTCCATCCGGTCGTCTCCACTGGCCCCTTCTGTAAATGGGCCATCTACTTTATGGATTGTTGCCCGACGTCCGCTGGTAATCATAAGTATATCATTGTGGCGGTCGACTATTTCACCAAATGGGCCGAGGCCATGCCAACGTTCAACAACACAGCAGCTACCACGGCCCTATTTTTCTTTAACCATGTTATAGCTCGATTCGGGGTTCCCAAAAAACTGGTCTCTGACCATGGAAAACATTTTGAAGATGAGATATGGTGTGAGCTATCCTCACTGTTAGTTTTTGAGCACCAATATTCCTCCTCCTATTACCCCCAAGGTAATGGCCAAGTTGAAGCAGTCAACAAAATCCTCAAAACTATGCTTCAACGAATGGTGAATAAGCACAAAACCAACTGGCATCTCATGCTCTTCCCTGCCTTGTGGGCCTATCAAACTTCTGTTAAAACCGCCACCGGGTTTACTCCTTTCCACCTGGTTTTTGGAGAGGAGGCAGTCTTACCGATCGAGTGTGAAATTCCTTCTCTACATCTAGCCATTGAACTTCTCCCTGACACCCAACCTCTAGAACAACGACTTATCATGCTTGAGCGCGCTTCCAAAGACCGTCGTGTTGCCTTGCAAACCATGGAAGCGGCCAAAAAGCGCACCAAAGCTCAGTATGACCGAAAAGTCCAGCCTCGCACTTTTCACGAAGGCGACCTTGTTCTAGTATATGACCAGGCCCATGATGTCCTTGGTCATGGGAAGTTTGACTCATTATGGCTAGGTCCTTACATCATTAGTAAAGACCTCAGTAAGGGGGCATACCTCTTAGAGGATTTCGAAGGCCACCCCCTTCCTAATCCTCGCAATGCACTCTATCTTAAGAAATATTACCCTTAGCATTTCTCTTCTGAAATGCATGTTTTATTTTCTTTTAGATAGCCAACATCTGTTTTTTCATTTTTATGATTTGCTACTTCACCTGGACCCTTTTTGTCCACGAAGGGCCACTTCACCTACACTTCAAATCGAATTTCCCCACTTACAATACTTGTATGTGGGGATTCACTTCGCCTCCTTACTCGTCCATGTTCGTGTCGATTTTCGTCATGAGTTCCCACCTTCTACTCATGTTTCCACGGTCCCCCATTGGGGCCTTTACTGTGTGGCAGCACCATCGAGTCGCCCTTGTTTAGAGCATCCAAGTTGAGTCATCATTCCCTCCATGGAGTCTATCCCGAGTCCCTATGTACCCCACTGTAGCCCTCCATCCTTCATTGCTTGGTCTCTCTCTTGTGTCGCACATTATGACCTTCAGTTCCACTGTCCCCCACCCTTGTTGATGTTGTGTCAGTCGCTGCCGTGTCATTTATGCCCTTTATGCTCTAGCAAGGGAAGTCGTCCATTAGCTACTCAGTCCTTTCCACTTCACTATCATCATTAGTGTCAGTCTGTCCATCGCTCTACTCTTTTCTCTCGTGCCTTAGTTGAGGGTCTCTCATTGCCTCAACTATGGCGGACCTCCTTCTGTCAACATCAGCTCCTTCATTCCAGAAGCCAGGTCTAGAGGGCAGTGTACCTTGGTTCCAGCTTCCACTCTTGTTCGAGGCCTTGGATCAGGCAAAGGGATACTTCCTTTCCCTTTGGCTTGATTGTTTCTCCAGCTCTTTTCAGCATGATCGAGATTCGTATACTTGATTTTCCAGTGATCCAGTAGCAGCTCTTGATGATTCCCGGGTGTGTGTGAGATGTCTCAACCCTCATGAGGGGGTGGCCCTGCAGGTAGCCCCCCACATGCCCGGATGACCTCTTCCTTGCAGCCTTCGATGCAGCTCCAGATATTTGATGATGTTGGCCGTAGCCACTTGCAGCGCCTCTTCGACTTGCATGTATCAGTCAGATTTTGTGAGCCCTTCCCCCTTACAGGAGGAATTTGGGTTGTATTTGTATCTCATGTACTCATATATTATTGTACAAGTCCTGGCTGTTATCCCAGGCAGAGCATGTATGTGGGATTCCTCATTGTATTTTTATCTGGCTCATGATTATGCCAGCTGTACTTTATGGTTCGGTCCCTTGTTTACTGGACACACTATTCTTTTGTACTTTGTCTCGGCGGGCATAGGTATGCCTCCCCCGCCGCCTTCAGCACAAGTACCCTCTCATAAAAAGAGACTTGTTGCACCTGCGAGTCTCGTCTCCTCAGGGTCTAGTCCTTCAGCACACTATCTACCTCACCTTTCTCTCTCTGACTTCCCTTTTGTTGTCTAGTGATTGTGTTCTTACAACGTACTTCGGTCATACGATTTGCTCTTGACACTCGCACGCTGGGGGGCAATCTGTTACACCATTTTTTGGTCATCTAACTTATTATCATTAGATGGACCCAAGTACACCATGTAAGACCAGTTTTACCCTAAGTAAAACTGCTTTCACTATGTTAAAACAGGAAACCCCCAAAGGAAATATTAAACAAACCCATATTTGTTTGATTTTCCTCATGGAATAATTAATTAAACCATAATTTAATTATTATTCCCAGTCATGTTTAACCCAAAATCAAAGAAATTAATTAGATAAACCTTTACTTATCTTATTAATTTCTAGGAATAATTATTTAAATCTTATTTAGATAATATTCCTTGTTAAATATGACCAAATCACCCACAAATAATTAAATAAATCATTATTTATTTGATTATCTTCAAACCACTTCCTTAAAAAGATAAATAAATCATTTATTTATTTATTTTTGACTAATCAAGGGATTTGACCCAAGTCAAAGACCCTTTCCCTCCAACAAATATAATAAAGTATTCCATAAAAGGTGGATCTAGATTTGGTTAACATTATTTTAATCTTGCACCAAGATCTAGAATGACCCAATATTTTTTTATAAATAGGAGGGTTTTCCCCATCATTCTTCACCTTTTGTTGCTATTAGATCACTCTGGATCTATACACTCGGTCACCATTTTCTGCCATTTGCTCCCATTGAGCTCTACTCTTTGCATTGGGTTTTCTACATCAACTAGAGAGAAGAATCTTAGATCTGAAGTGTTGAGGACTTCCAAGAACCCATCCCACTGAGGGGAATTGGATACTCCTTCTTGTTTTCCTCACAGGTGCCCCATTTAATACAAAAATTCTTTCAAAAATCGTTCTTGTCTTGTCTATTGGTGCATGGAGAAAACTCTTATTTTTGCTGTTTAATGTCTTTCCATATATAGATCTGGTTGTTTGCAACTCTTTTCTTGTTCTACTAACCACAGATCTGAAGATATTGGCAGCCACTTTCGTTGTTAGGGCTATTAGTTATGCGTAGCTAAAGTGGTCCTTTTTCGTACACTTCGACAAAGGATTCATACTAACAACAACAACAAGTAATTACATACCTTCCATTTCCTCTTCCAAGACTCTCTACTTCTTCCAACACTATTTCCACCTCTACCACCTTGATCATTGGTGGATTCTTCTTCCTTTTCACTACCTCTAGCAATATCTACCTTACCTCTATAGGTGGTTTAATCTCTGTAAATCCCTCGACATGTGGGTGGATACAAGAAAATTCCTCAAGGTAATGGTGAAGAAACTTTGAGGCATCCAAGCTTGTTTTGGGCTTTGTGATCCCTTGACCGATTTTGGTGATATTGCAATAGCCTAAGGGTGGAGGCAGTTTAATCTCTGGGAAGCCCTGGTTGTTTATGTCTTGAGATACCACATTCATTCTTATAATAAGGCATAGGGGTTATTGGCTAAAATAAATATTGGTTAAACCCAATCTATGGTTGGGCGGTATGTGGAAGTCCTTGACTTGGTTGGATTTTTATTAGGTTAATAAGAGATATTTTCCTATTGTAATCTATGAGCACTTGTTCTTGTTATTATGGTGATTTGTTGGTCATCCTGTCATGGTTGATAATATGTTTATATGCTATTTATAAGCATAGTTTTGTAATGTGATGTAAATGAATAAGATTAAAGAATAAAGGTTCAATCAGAAGAATTAAATCATAAAGGCAGAGACAGCGAGAAAGATAGTAAAGCAAATTATGAAGGATAAATCTAGGTGCAAAAGACTAATACAGTGTTCAAAGATGAAACAAATGGCAGATTGGCCCAAAGTCACATTCGAATGACTCATCCTACAACAGTTACTCCTTCAAAGGGATATTTTTCCACCTACAACATGTTTTCTTTCAATTAAACATCGAACAGTTATTGCAAATAGTTAGAGATATTTCAAATAGCTCAGAAGTTATTGTAAAGTTATTACAAAGCCTTAAAGTCAAACCTTTCACATTTATTAACTCAGAAGTTGATATAGGAGTTGTTGTTTCAGAGTAACACCATCAGATATTTTTGCATTGAGCCTTGCATGGTCTCAAAGGCCAAAAATCATTAACTTTGTAATAAATAGCATTTAAACACCCTAGTTTGGCAGCACCTCCTCATTTTCATATAAATATTGCATATCAGCTTCATTATTATTCTTGGTTACTTGGTGGTTATTGGATTGGTTTATGCTGCTGAGCTAGTTGAGAACTGCTATACTAAAGTGAATAAAGCTCTGAGTTGCAGAGAGCTGTTGTACATGGAGTATTGTAACTAGTTTGATCATAAATAATACAAGCACGTTCATAGGATCCTTGAGCTATGTGAATGGTGAAGTTTTCCTAATTTTTCACTGTATTTCTTATGTTTTCCATTATTTCCATCTTTCTCTAATAAAGAAGCATAAGTTTTAGATTAGGATTTGTTGTTTCAGCACCCTATTTATGTCTGTCTTCTTTATATTCATGTTTTCTTCTGCAAGGTTTGATTAGAGGATTCTTAATTGCCCTCCAATTACATCCATCTTGTTGTCCTAGAAATGATTTAATAGAGTGAAACCAGGAAACTTATGGGTAGCCCATGTTCCTTGAGTACAGCTTGAGATATTATTTCTGAGACCTTTCTTTGAAGTGTACCTAGTAGAGTCTAAACTAGCAAAGTTTATGGTATGCCATGTCCTCTAGTCTGCCTCAAAATGTTTCTTTGAAGAGTCTTTTGAGAGTTATTTAAAAGAAGATAGGTTGCTTATTTGATCTTAAACTATTATCACTGTTATCTTAAATGTTTTCTTTATCTGAAAGTAGTCTTATGATTACTGGATTGTTGTCTTAAAGGTTTGCTTTCAAAAAGTTACCTGAAAGGATTTTCTTGTTTAAGTAGAGCTAGAAGATTCTTAACTGAATATAGCTTTGCTACCTTCACAACTTATTATTTTTTCATATCACAACCTAATCTAAAGAATCCATTTGATATATTTAGCTTGCCCTATGAAAACCCTTGCAGATTTGATGAGCAATTAAATCCTCTTATGACTCCATAGCCCAATGGTTTCATGCCTCTTATAGTCTATTTGTTTAGCTTAAACATCTTCTTAATTAATCACATCATTCATTCTTCAATCCATCAATTAATCCAAAAAACACAAACAAGTCCTTAGAAATTCATAGCTAGCCTAATATCTTGAACAAAGAGCATAAAGATATATCAATTTGAAAACACTAATATAGAGAGATCCCTCTCTGAATCCAGGAAGGCTAGGTCCTACGATTCCAAAGTGGTTCTGATGTGGGCCCTGCAGTGTTTGTTCTTTCCATTCTTGCAAATCACAGGGAGCATAAATAGTGGCAGGAATACTGGGGACTATTGAGTAATAAACATTTCAGATAAACTCCAAACTCAGAAAACCTCATTTAACTTAGATGAATCTAGTGTTGTCCAAGAATGGTTTCTGATTGCTGATGGTGGAAAACAATCAGCCATAAAAAAAGTTAATATCTTCCACCTGGTGACTCCACTAGTCTTCAATAGGCCTACTAACCTCATTATTTTCCATAGACTCCACTGGGAAATTTACCCTATCATTGAAACATCAAACAACACCTATTCTAGAATATTTTGTGGATTAAGTATTTCTTTCATAGTTTGGTTTGTGTCCTAAGATTGTGATACCTCTAAAACCTTTCTGATTTGTTGGGTCCAAAGTTCTGGCTTCTAGAAGTATCCATAGTAGATCCTATCTTGACCCAAATCCTCCTCCTATAGTTGACAATCCTGAAAGCATCCTAAGGAAGTCTCCTAAATCTAAAGATTCAGCTACTAGCAGATCAATCCACAAGGCAAGCTCCCTACCTGAAAACCTCAAAGACTTCTAGAATACCCCCTCTAACTCACTCCTAGAACAAAGCTTGTCTAGGACTAGATCTCAGAGTTGTATAACCCAGATAGTTTTAGACCCATCCATCTTACAACAAAATTTTGCTGTACTAACTTCGTCTTCCACTGTTCCTGTTCCCCCAGTTAACCTTGTACCCCCTCTTGTAAACCTTCCACTTTTTAACCCTCCATTGTTTCCACAACCTCATATCATGGCAACATGGTATGCTCCCTTAGTCCTTCCTTTACCTTTACCTGTTCTACCACCAGACTATCAATCCAAGATTCCATTATATAATGCTAGTAGTTCTACTATTTCTCAACAACATGTGGATAGAATGAATGACTACTTTGACAGACAATAAATAGATGATGAAACTATTAAAATTAGAATTTTTTCTCAAAGCTTAGGGGGAGAAGCAAGAAAATGGTTCAAAGGCTTAACCCCTGACAGTATTAATGACCTCCCTTCTTTCCATCAATTATTCTTAAAAAAATGGGAAGTCAAGATAAATCCCCTTCAAATCCTATCAGAATACAATGACCTTAAAAGAAATGGTGGAGAGAGTGTCCAAGGTTATTGCACTAGATTCAATAGTGTTTACAATGCACTCCATCCACATATGAAACCCCCACAAGGCCTAGCCTTAATAAAATTTCCTGAAGGATTTCACCCAAACATGTGTTATCATTTAAGGGAGAGAGAACCCCTCACATTAGAAGATATGCTGAAAGGGGCAGTAAGTGTAGAAGCTAACCTAAATGCCAGAAGGTCTAGATTGAAAACAATGAAAAGGGTTACCTACAAAGATGAAGTTGTACCTTCCACATCTGATTCCAAAATCGATAGCCTAGTTAGGACTATGGAGAGGATGATGGAGAGAATAAACATAAATGAGAGAGCTTATCCTAGAGAAAACCAAATATCTCCTCAAAATAAAAACCAAAATCAGAACCAAAACCAGAATTTTAGAAGGAATCCCCCTCAAATTAAACAAAGAGAACCTGATCAGCAAATCAGACCTCCTTTCCAACAAAAATATGTTGATGAAGATGAGGGAGTGATTGAAGGAACAGAGGAAGATCACATAAACTTATTGGTAGTAAACAATGAGGATATTGTTTTCCTCACTGAAGAAGAACAAGGCATATTTACACCCTATGAAGGAGAGGGTCTAGAATCAGAAGATTACAAGCAAGGCTTTGAAAACCCTATAATGGAGGTGCACAAAAAATGTGACCTTAGGAGTAAGAAAACCCAAGATCCTCCCAAAATAAAAACCTCTAAAACTCCTACTAGAAATAATCCTGAAAATATTTCTAAAAAGACAGCAGAAAACAATAACCATTAGTGGCTAAAAGTTCTGATAGAAACAAAAACAAAAACAACCAACCTTGTCCCCAACACAGTGGTGATCAAAGAAGCACTAGCACCATAACTACTACTCCTAGTAAAACTGTTTTAACTGTTGTTCACAATAAAAACCAGCAAGCTGAATTTGTTGAGAAAACAGTGACTAAAAAGGCCGATTTAAACATTCCAAAAAATCATATGCCTTTCAACATAGAGAGTGAAATTTCCAAAATCAAGATCCCTATCACTCTTACTGAACTAGTCACCCAAGATGTACATAAAACACAACTTTTGAAAGCTTTAAAAATAGGAGAATAAACTGATTCTATTAATTTAACTGATGATAAACCTGAGCTTCTGTTTGGACCAGAAGTAGAAGGAAAATTTCAAGAGGGAGGTGTTCCTCCATTTTATGTCAGTCTAAACATCCATGATAAAATTCTGCATAATGCCATGTTAGACTCTGGTGCTTCACACAACCTAATGCCAGAACTGTATTTTTTTTTTGTGTGAAGGTATGCGTTCTCTCCTTTGCAGGAGAGTCAAATCACCATTGATGATCATGCTTCACCAACGATTAACCCTGACAGGGCCTTCAATCTTCCAAATTTTGGATTAAGACCCCTGGATCGTCACCCATGGTTTCATCCATCATTCACGGACTGTGGGAGGGAATTTTGGACCTTTTCCGCCATTAGAACCTACACAAACACAAACCATTAGTCTTTAAAACCATGCGGGAGGAGCTTATGACTACATTTCTAGAGTTTTTGGGCAGTCGGGAGTATTCGTAGAAGAGGACTTGGTGCAGGGGAAGGTTCTGAAGGCAGAACTGAGAGGAATTTGAATGGAGTCAAGAAGAGGTTTGAATTTGGCGCGGAGAGGAAAAAGGCAGTTTTGAAAACCATGAGTGGTTTATTGCACGGAAGTTAGGCGGTTTATGGTTTTGGGAAAAACGGACGCGATGCCACACATCATGCATCATGTGGTAGGAGAATACCGCCTATTTTGCGTGGGTCGAAAAACATTAAACCCGGTGCTACTTTTTATGCAATATGCTTTCTGGGCTGTTGGATCTCGGGTTTAGAGATCCATGGTGTGAAATGGCTCGGGGAGTGGCGAAAGTGGAGGACAGTTGTCGAGCTGCGGTTGGATGGTGGAGTATAGTGGAAGATGGGGCCTGGGCATGAGGTGATGTGGCGATCCTTTGTCGCATAGCGCGGGGTGAGTGGAAAGTGGGGCCTGGGGTTTAAATAAATGAAGGGCAAATGCAGCTTTTCTAAGGTTTGATGGGGGGTTAATAAAATGAAAGGTGGAGGTGTATTTTCCACGGGGAAAAGGGGCTTAGGGGTAAGCGGAAGGTCGAGTTTTATGGGTAAAAGGGGTTGGGGTTAAGAAGAGAGGGGCTTAAGGCCTATTATAGCAAAAGGGCGGGTTTTTATACATAAAACAGGGTTTTATGCATAATTTAAAGAACATGATAGGCTTAAAATTTATATTTACACAATGTAAAAGAAGGCTTTTACATTGTTTAAAGTCTCTTTGGGGGGGGGGAATGATGAATGGGGGGGTGTTTTATGAAGGTTCTGAGGAAAGGGGAAAATGGGTTTTTTTAGAGGAACAAGGCCACAAACAAGAGTGAGGGTGAGGTAGTGAAATGAGACAAACATGCCCAATGGTGAAGTCCCTTTTTAGAGTAGCAAGGTAATTTTTAGAAGGCAGAAGTGAAAAATAGTGAAGGTAGGTTTATTTGGGATAATGAAGGCAGTGAGATTTCTTTTAAAGATAGCTGATAGGAAAATAATGATATCTTCAACTACTTGTAGAACATCCAAAGTCATCTAGTGAAATCTATATAATACAAGAGGATAACACAAAGAAAATGGAGAACGAAAATGATGAATAAGTGGTGGTGACCCGGGAGACTATAGGTAAAAATCCTAAGTTGAAGGGAACTTCCACCCCCTCTAAGAGATTCACAGGGAGACAAACTTCCAAGTTGGCTATGAAGGATATTATAGAAGGGGGGTATTGCCCAAGAAATCTGATAAAAAGAAAGGAAAAATACACATCTTGCCTAAAGTAAAGGAGAAGTTGGAGACAACTCAGTTAATTGATGGAGAAACAATGTCCTTCCAGGACACCCCACTATAGGAAAGTGGGAATGAAACAAAAAAGGAACATGAGGACCTTAGTGTGCCCCAATATTCCCAAGCACATCGTGAGGGGGAAGTAACTCCCCATAAAAAATGGTATCTACAAGAGTTAGAGCAGATTATCACTGAGCTCATGGTTTCATAATGGGCTTTGAGGAAGGAGAATGAGGCACTGAAAGAGAACAACATTCGCATGCAAAAAGAGCATGAGGAATGACACCAGAAGGAAGCCCAAATCATCAAAAAAAGTAGGCTTAGATTGACCATCTGAAGAAGAGAAATTAGATTTACAAGGGTCAGGTTCAGGGAGAGTCTAGTAGGGCTGAGCTGGATCATTTGGCTGCAGTAGTTGTAGCCCAGGGCAAGGACTAATTTCCTATTTTGGAGGGTGCAACAATTTTTCTTGCATAAGGGACATGCAAGAAGACAAGTGTGGGGGAGATTTCGAGTCTCCATTTTGCCTAATTTTTACACCTTTCGTAGAACTTATCTCTCCCATTTTGAACTCTCCTTAATCCTTAATATTCTTACTCTGGTTATATTAGCTAGATTTTTGGCCAAAAGGGTACAATAGGCTTGAGGTATGCAAATTAACATAAAAATTATCAATTTTACCTTTAATCTTAAGTATTCCTTAACCAGTTGTTTCCTTATTGAAATTATCATGCCAACTGATTTAAGAATCTTATTCAAATTTGCTTTGATCTTAAACAACTCCGAAATTCCTAAAGATAGATTGCGTGGCCGTATTTCCTGCAGACGTTCCAGAAATCCTGTAAATGTGGATTTCTTGGAGCCGATCTAATTTCCTACAATAGTGTTATTGGTTAGCTATGTTCCACTCATTTCCAAATCAAATGATAACATGGATTTTGTGGGGAATTCATCGCACATGGACGCTGTCCTATTGGTCGTGCCAAATCCAGCTTCGAAATCATCTCTAGATCCGTAGACCTCTTCTCATTGGCCGCATGAGGAGTAGCTTCTACCTTGTAACGAAAATTTTCTAATCCATGCTTTTAGACATTTATTAGACCCAACTTAACTATTGATGAGATTATACCTGTATTGATAGCTCCTAGCTCAGATTAGCATTTTCCTCATTCGAGCCAAATATGGGCTTTCGAACTTGTATAAATTTGATTAAGGAGTTGTTTGGGTTGGGTTTTTCTAATAGCACATATCAGATTTTACTCAACTGTAATATTTCCATATTAATATAATATTTTATGTTATTTCCATTCTATTGAGCAAACCTCTTTAATTTTGCAGGGGTTGTGAGTGAGGGAGGGCCCCCTTTTCTCACAACTCCCTTAGTTGTGTGTGTGTGCATTTTAATTTCAATTATGGAGTAATAATTATTTCATACATCTAATGTACTCTTCCTGAATTTTTAGCAGCAATTACCAATTGATTAAATTATTTATTTTTTGTGTTAAATGTGTGGATTTCATTTGATCAAGTTTGATTTACACTGTTAAGTTGATTTCTTTCTTGTTGTAAGTTTGATCTCCTATCTTTTCTGATCACATCAGAAAGACTAAGAGTTTTAGAGGGATGTTCAGATCCACTCAATCCTTTGTTGAAAAATGATGATTTAGAAAAGAGGCATTAGTTTTATGAGTGATTGATTGGTTTAATTAGTAAACACTTGAAGTATTAAGCATGCATATATTTTGCACAGCATCTCATAAGCCTACCTACCCTGGGTTGATAATTTATGATTGAAAAATTACAAGGCTATAATTTCACTCAACGGTTATACAAAGGACTAAAATAAACCCTAGAGGCAAGAAGGTATAAACAAGATTGAATGAAGGTGATTTAAAACAACAAAACACACTCAAAATAACTTGTCCCGATGACAGCTGCACAACTAGTCACAAGACCACCGATTGCGACACAAATGACCAAAAGATAAATACATCACACAAAAAAATTTATAAAAAGTGCAAAAGGACACAAATATTTCAAAGTGAGATATGAAGTAGATCCAAGCAGTCACCAAAAGCAGCCAAACAAATCTGAAATTGAGATCTAGAGATGAGAACACTAGTCCTCAACCAAAGTACACAAAGAATCATTCAATGTAACCTTGGAAAACATAAGCAATGGAAGATCCAAACCAATGAATAAGAAATGGCTCAAATATGACAAATATCAACAACTAACAAGAACAAAAACATTAGATCCAATATATATCCAATAGATGAGCAAGTTCTAAAGAAAAAAACTGAAAAATTAAACAAATAAGCTCAAGGAAACTCGAAAATTGGGGAAAAAAAATAGAAAATAGGTTTAAATTTAAATTAGTCATATTTTCCTCATACGGACACTGTATCAGCTAATTTGTTTTTTTTTTAGGTAAAATTTTAAGAGGAAAACAAATTTGTAAATATTTTTACTCATATATATACATAAAATAACATAAACGAACTGAAAAATTAGCCATGCACAAGGGCAAAAGAAAAACAAACTGGCCAATTTTAATTTGCAATAACTCCCTCATACGGAGTCCATTTTCAATGATTTTTTTTGGACTAAATTTCGAGAGGAATCCATATCTATGATTAGTTCAATCAAATTATCTACAAAAAGTTTCATAATTTTATTTTAAACGCACAATCTATTACTCTCTTGTATAAAAAACAAAAAACAAAACTTTAGATCTAAGATCTCAAATCTTAAGAAAATAAAATCAATGGGGATAAAAATGAATCCAAAAAACTACAAAGAACTCAATGGGAGAGAAATAAAGAGAGAAATCGATCAAATTCAGAGTTAAAGTGAAGACAAACCAAGTATGCTCTCATTGAAAGCATCAATTTTATTGCATTATAAATTGCAAGGAGTAATTGCTCTGTGATTTAGTGTCTTTTTATATCACTAGACAGACAGATACAAGACTAAGGATACATAGTAAATCTCAATCCTGTATGATCATAAAGCAACATGCAATAAAGTTTACACTATGAGGAAGAGAAATGGCACCTTTCCTCCTCGCAGATTGGCAACAGATCTTGAGTTCGTAGAATAATCCTCGCACTACACTCAAGACCTACACACAATTAGAAACACTCAAGGACAACAAGTGATCTTCCTCGGAAGGTCGTTAGATCTAAAACGATACAAACTAATCACAATATCTGCGGAAAAAATAATCGTGTAAGGGAGAGAACATAGATCTTCAATAATCACATAAAATAATACATCGTTGTATAACTTCGCTTCCATGTTTTCTCTCCACGATCTGGGAGAGTTTCTTCATTACAACCAAGAGATGAGCATGAAGAGAACTCAAATAATTATAAAACCTCACAACCTTTCTATATAACATCAAAATTTCAGCATAGGATCATGATCTTAGCTCTCTAAAATATTGGCTCTCCAAAATTAGCATGGACCTCGAAAAATAGCTCTCCCAGAATGGCAAAGCTCTCACCCTATAGTTTGGATACTCTTTTCCCACACCCTTTTCTCTTGGTGAGATTATATAGGCTCATTCCATCCTTTGGGAGAATGTATATAGACATCTAGGGGCTTGAGAAATTAGGAAACTTCTACAATAATGTACCCCTATCTAACTCATACAAAAGTGGGTCAAGTTGATCTCCTTGGGAATGAGAAACTCTAGAAACCTTTTTCACAATTATGAGATTTTTCTCAATTATGTCAATTATGAAATAATTATTATCTCAGAATTATAATATTTTGGAAAACTAACTATGAGAAATTTCGCAATTATGTAATTTCTCCCTTTTATCATGGGATAAATATCACATAATTAAAAGAAAAGGTGAAAAAGGATGCATTTTATCCAAAAAACTTAGGTAAGTTTAGATTGGGTTTCTCTCACTATAATAGAGTGGAAAATAGGGTTATAACACATGGTTTCCATTATCAACAAAGTGGCGGCAAATGATATCATAGGAAACATGTTGTTTCTCTAATAAAGAATATTGTGACACAATTGTATCCCCAATTGAGCTATCATTAACAACACCTGCTGTTGGGCCGTTAATATGCCATTATTATTATCACTTTTGAACACTTATTCCACCCATTTCTACCATTCTTCATCACGTCATTTATTATAATTTATTATTTAAATCCATTTTATAAATGATTTATGCTCTTATGGATGAATATTATTTATCTTCTTTTATTTCTAATAAATTGATGATTATGAATTATTTTATCAATGATAGTTTTAATAAGTTGGTTATAACATTATTCACCATTTTTAGCCTCCAAGATAATTTCCGGATTGAAGATTTGATCATTAAAAGTGCCAACTCAGAAATGCGCTGGAATAAGGAGTGACAGTTTTGCGGTTGAGATTCTGAGCAAATGAAGACGAATCTGGAAAATCCGGAACATGGGTTTTGTCCAGAACGGACCCAATTAACTTTTTTAAAGAACGGTTTGCCCAAATTCGGCCTGTGTTGAGAGATTCGCAGAGTTCTTTAAGCACAATTTTCTCAGTTCTGTTGTTGCGGCCGTCCTCCAAATCTCAGCTACAAAGCCAAATTCGACTTGCTGTTGTTGAAAGATGGATGTAAATCTATTTTCTTGTTGATCAATTGGTTGGAAGAAATCCAATATTATTATGGGAGATTGTATTTACTATTTAATTTCTCCTCCTTCTGATTATAAAAGGAGAACATGTATTGTGTATTGGGGGATGGAGAAACTTTTCTTATTGTAATTTGCAGAATTGTGCATCGGCTCTTGTTAAGAGAGTGTGAGCTGTTTGTAAACATTATTAATGCCTGATTAATAAAAGAGTTCACTGTTGTTCCATTTCTCAAGCGCTGGAGTAAAGCACAGCAACGCTTCACCGGTGGTTGAGGGCCCCACCCTGGTGGAGCGATCTGCTGTTTGTATTTTTATTGGTTTATTTCTGTTGTGAGAAGTTCGTTTATTTATTGAGTTATTGCTAATTGGATCAAATACAGAGTCATTGTTATTCCATTCTTTACAAGAATCATGATTCATGATTCAATTGTTATAAAATGTTGTTTTTATGTATCTAATTCCAGTTGTTATTCCTTTTGTTTATGAATTACGATAGTTGATTGTTGCGTGGCTGTCGACAGGATTAAAGAGTAGAAATCTAGTTTTCTTGGTTATGAATTGAATTCACTGTTTATTTTACGCTGCTATTCAATTCCTGTTCATTGCTTTTAGATTGTTGTTCTTTTCCAGTTTGCGTTTTAGATTTCATTTCCTTTGAGTTGTTTTCACTTGCTTTGAGATCTCTAAACTGTAGAGGGCAGAGCTAATCATTCCAGGTCCCCAGATTTGGTCATCTCACATCGATTTCTAGGGAAAAGAGTTATTACTACTGCATCCCTAATCGATGTCTAGCAAGGTTGCTGTAGTGTAGTCTTTGCATTTCTGTCATTTGTAATTAGATTTCTTTTCAAGCAGATTTCTTTTCAAGCATTTATTATTTCTGCATTTGTATTTCTATACTACATCTTCACAAACATTACTCTTGAGTAAATAGCCGCCTCAGACTGAGTACACTCTTGAAATAAAAATTCGTCCCTGGGTTGACAATTAATGTGAGGTAATTAGGAGTTACAAAGACACCTTTTTATCGCTCCACATTTTGGCGCCGTTGCCGGGGAGAGTGTAGCCATTTCTAAGGAGTAGTGTGAATCTGATGAGTGCCTGCTAGGGAAGAGTTGGATCTTAAAAACGGAAGGTAAGAACCTACGTGCGGAGCATGTAAAAGCCCTGCTCCACTGTCCGCTTTCCTAACAGATTTGTTGTTGCTTTGTTGGGTAGAAATAGATGTTTGAATTTTTGTGTGAATGATTAGGAAAAAGATAGAAATTTTTTTAAAAAAATGGATCACATGATCTCATGCAAGTGGTGATGTAAGCACCACCCATTTCACTAACTAATTGACAAGAACATTGGAAGAAGGAGCTTCGAAGAAACACATGAAGAACATCTTATACTATGGTAAGAAATGGCTCACGTTTCTACTTTTGAATTTCCTATCAAAGATCTAGGAGGAGTGACACAAATGCACATAATTCCCCCATCTTTACCAAATTTTCATGGTTTAGCAAATGAAGATCCGGATACATTCTTATTTGAGTTCGAAATACTTTGTAGAGGATATGATTATTGTACTAATGATCAAAGATTGAAAGTGTTTCCTCTTACTCTAAAAGGAGCAGCTCTCCGATGGTTCATGAGCCTAGGTGGGAATTGCATTCAATCATGGGAGGACATGAAGAACATATTCTTGAAGAAGTACCAAGACTATTGCAAATCCAATGAAGATATTTTCGGTATGATACAAGGGGAAGATGAAAGTTTGGAGGACTATGTAGATCGATTTCAATACAACCTTCAAAAATCAAAATATAAGCATTTGGAAAAAGAGATCTTAAAAACACTCCTTCTTAAAGGAATCAAAGATGAATTTTTAGAACTCTTAAATCTGATAGGAAAAGGTGATGTTTTTCAGTTATCATATGATGATGTTTTTGAGTTGTGCATAAGGTATTCAAGAGGAATCTCCAAGGCTGGTAAGAATTCTAAAGATGTTTGTTCTTTGTTTTCCAAATCTGCTACAAGAATAGGAGACATAAGAGCTGAAATCAATGATTTATTTGAAAATTTTAAAGTTGATTTTATTAGCTCTCTAAGCTCAAAATTGGATGTTTTGCAGGTTCATAAAAATGAAGAATTTGATGAAATGTTTTTCCCTCATGACCAAAAGGAGCAGCCCATAGATGGTTACTCTTCCTTATCTAGGATAGAAGTATCATATCAAAGAGGTGAGGAAGCTGCAGCAAGGTCAAAACCATGGAAATCATGGCCTACAGGTATGGTTCAAAACACTTCTTCTCCATTCTCTTACTTGCATAATCCATTATGGAATACTCATGTTCTAGGGCAGCCATATCAATTTCAATATAACCACCAATCTTATCTACAAGTTTGGCATGGTTCACCTTATGATTGCATGACTACTCTCCCTCATCTTGTAGCACAAGCACATTCTCCATATTCTCCACCAGCTCTTTCACAACATCCTGCTTGCATATCAAATTTATCCACTCAACCCAACCAACCACATCATCACAATGCTCCATTCCATACACAATTTCTTGCTCAACTAATTCCACACACTCACCATAATAAACCAGTACAACATGCTTACAATGTTGATCTGCCAAATTTACCCACCCTTCCCACCCATTCTATCTCATATGCGCCATTAGATAAAACTTACAATGAGATTCAGAATGTTTCAAATTCAAAAATTGTAGAAGCTATGGAAGCAAATGAGGTTTCTTCTAGGTTGCACCAACAAACCATTTTAAAAGCTCAAGAACTTCATGGTATGATGGGAAATCAAGAAAATAAAGGATATATTGAAGATTGGTTTCACTCCATCACTTGTTTGCAACATTGCTCCACACTTCAACAATTTTTGACTCCATCTTTTCAAGGGAAGTTGGCTTCTCATACCCTAATTTTCATTAATATGCATTTTTCAAATTTGGGTATGTGTATACATGAAGCCTTATTTCGAAAATTGCTCCACTGGAAGTACTCATATACGTAGTCATATTCATTTTTCAAATCAAAATAGGTTAGTATAAAACATAAAATAAATAAGGGAATAAATAAATGCATTTTGTTTTTTATGTAAAACTAGTTTTTTTTTGTTGCAACATGCTATGCAAATCAATATTGGTGATAATTTTTTAATTCATTTGTGTATGTAGATGACTTATAATGGAAATAATATCTCTACAAACACTCATATTCATTTTTTATCACCACTTTGAAAAAATGCTTGAATATCATTTTTTTGGCTTGCGGGCTTGATGAACTTTCTGGAAAAACAGTCGGGACAGTCATGTTTTGAGGGACCAAAAATGAATATTTGTAAAACCTGTTTCTACCCTAGATAGCCCTTAATGTCTACTTTCTAACCCAATTTGAATCAGCCAATTTAGATTTGAAACGAAAAAGTTAGAACCAAAACATTGACCAAATGTCTAGCGGGCAGCTCAGGAACAGAGTTGGGACAGTCAGTTTTTGGAGGCCTAAATGACCATATTTTTAAAACCTGTTTCTACCCTAGATAGCCCTTGATTGCTACTTTCTAACCCAATTTGAATCAGTCATTTTGGATTTGAAACGAAAAAGTTAGAACCAAAACATTGACCGGATGTCTAGCGGGCAGCTCAGGAACAGAGTTGGGACAGTTAGTTTTTGGAGGCCTAAATGACCATATTTTTAAAACCTGTTTCTATGGTAGATTCCCCTATGAATCTAGTTTCCAATGCAATTGGAATCACTCATTTTCGATATCGTATGGAGAAGTTATGATCAAAATACTGACTGTCTATCGTAAATCAGCACCCTTAAAACTCTGTTTTTCCGGATGTTCCTTACAGTATTTCACCTATCAATTCTTCTTTTATTCAAAACATGTTTCTATTGGAGATAAATAAATGAATCTACTTTCATTTTCAATTTGAATCATTCGAATCCGACATCAAACGAAGAATCTATGCTTAAAACATTCACTGTTGTTCTAAGTGGGGTAAGCGAAAATGACTCTGTTATGCAGGTTGTTCTAAGTAAAATTAACATATCATATCATTGAATTTTTAAAACCTGTTGCTATTGGAGATTAACCTTTGAATTAGCTCTCATTTGGCTTTGGAATCACTTAATTTGGACGAAAAACAAAGAAGTTGTGACTAAAACGCTGCAGGTTAGCATGATTGGCCACTGCTCTCCCACAGGTAACAAATAAATTTTACTTTGTTATTTTCTCCGTGGATTTGTTTTACAGAGTAACTACTTGTTAGTTTTTTGCATAATTCTTGGATTAGGGGAGCCCGCGCACCTCTCTTTCTCCATGATTTAATGTTTTCTTGCAGGTAGACACTCATTTTTTGCAGGTCTTGGGAAAATAAAGAATGTCAATTTATGGAGGAGTGATTTTTGAAAGAAATTTTATGAAACAAAGGAACTTCATCTAACTCATTACCCAACGGATTCGTAATAGAATAAATGAAGAATTGATTTCAATTTGAAGATTCATGTCTTATGACTACTACCAAAACATTTTTCAAAGAGATCATTTTTTTGACATAACATCATCGCTGTTGTAACTTAATTTATTTATTTACATACTGTTTTTGTTGTTTTTTTTTCTAATTTCTCTTATATTTTGTGTTTCAGGTATTGCTTCATTCAAAGTATAACTCATCCTCAGCATCAATACCGTGAACAGCTAATTTGTTTTTTTTGCATGTTTGCATTGTATGACTGTCCATTTTGCTTTTCCTTTTCCAAAGGAACGACACTTGCGTTTTTGCTGTTCCTTTTTCCAAAGGAACGACATTTGCATTTTCACACTTTTTTTGTGTGTATTTTTTCTTTTTGGTGTGCATTTCCTTTGTTGTTCCCTACAAGGAACAACACTTTTTTTGAGTGTTTTTGCTGTTCCTTTTTCCAAAGGAACGACATTTGCATTTTCACACTTTTTTTGTGTGTATTTTTGTTTTTTTGTGTGCATTTCCTTTGTTGTTCCCTACAATGAACAACACTTTTTTCGAGTGTTTTTGCTGTTCCTTCAAAGAAGCAACACTTTGGGAGCAACCCTTCCTTCCTCTTGTGGAATTATTTTTAGTTCATCTCAACCACATTTTACTGATTCCCTTTCATGGCATGAAGTACACTACTTTTATGAGGACAAGAATTATGGATTCTATTGAGGCAAGTTAATATCATTCATGTTATGATCTTTAACAGGACAGCTCCTTGATGATAGATTATTTTCAAAAGGGACACAATTATTTATATACTACTTTACTGCATTGTTTTCTGTTGAACATGATATTGATAGATCATCTTAATACCATGCTGGTTCCACCCTTCTGGATTATAATCTTCTCTGTCTGTAATAAATGAGATTATGGGTATATTTTTCTGTTGACATGTTCAACTTCTTCCACCATCCCTGCTCTTAAGGAGTACTGAGCCTCCCTCTTTTTATCATAAAAATGTGTAATAATAACAAAATTTTGTTCGCAGATGGAGGATAGGGGGTCTCATTACGAGCCAGCCTACCATGTTCATAAGGCTGTAACAAAGTGACATTCCATTATGGCCACCACACCAGGGTTATGATCCATTGGATAGCCCAATTATCCTTGGAACAGGAGGTCTCATCACGAGCCGGCCTGATCACTTTTGCTACATCCCAGTGAATGGCAGTGTGGTTATCTGGTTACCACGCCAGCACACTGATCTCTTCTGTAGAACAGCGTTGTAACTCTCCATTTATAAATTGAGGATCCTGGCTCATATGGGTTAAACAGCAACCCTGCCGAGGCTATGGACGCCTGCTGGCAGCAGCGGCTCTGCTTATGGTATTGAAGTTATATCTTATCATCAATTATTATCATAATACCTTTTTCTTATTTTTTTCTTTTTATCAGAGAAGTTATTTCCTTAACTTTTTCCCTGTTTTGAACCTTTATGCATGGGAAATTGTTTTATGATCAATCGCATCATTTTCAGCTAGCATACTATCAGTAAAGCATCTTTTTGGCATATTGTTGTTCTTTTTCTCTTTTTCATAACTTATCATCAATCCAAAGCGTCCTATCTCTTATTCATAACTATCTTTACACACTCTGCTCTCATTATAATCATAACCCTCGTTGTTCTATCATTGATATGTGTACTCTACTGCTGTATTGTTCATTCCCTTGCCTTGCCATCAGCACAACACCTCTCATATGCTTTATGGCCATGGAATTCCTTTTCCAATTGGAGGGGGGAATGTATGCATTATGGGATTGCATGGCGATATGATTACTGCACTCTGCCATAACTTGTTGATTTGACAAAAGTTTTTCTGATTGAAAGTTTTGCATGCATCTTATCTGTTGCTATTCAAACCTAACACTATGGATTCAAGAACATTGTATGCCAAATAGTGCTTTGTTTGCAGGAAAACAACAAGTATGGGCAGAATTCTATTCACAACATGACTACAGTATTGCAACTAACAGAAGAGGCTCGAGCAACTCGCATACGTGAACAATTCTTCAGACATGATGTGCTTACCTAGATTCCACCTTTTGCATCACTTTCAGCACCAACTCTGCCTACATCAGCTTCAACAACTGCCAGTGCATATATGTCATTCCACATTTTTGGAGGTAAAACTTGAGGTAAAATAGCATAATTTTCTGATTTATTATGAATTTAGGAGAATTTCATGAAAATCCATTTTGAGCATTCTTTATCATCCTTCATTCCACATCTTTACCACTTTCCCTTTTTCAGCAGCATATCATTTTCGAGTATGGGGGAGTGTTCCTTTCATTCATTTCTTTCTTATGACCATGTCATCCATATTCTTTATCATCCATTGTTATTCTTATTCATTCTCAACACCTCCATTATTCTATGTTGTTTTACACCAAGCATATAATTCAACAGCTGGTAGCAACCACCTCTATTTGTTTTCTAGCATCGCATGAGGGCATGCTAATTTTTCAGAGAGGGGGAGGAATTGCTACGCATGATGGATGTTTTCTATTTTCTTTCTCATTTAAGGTATACAATTTCAGTGTAGAAATTGATTTCCATAATATTTTTAAAACTATGAACTCAATTCTTGTGATTTTTGGAAAACACAGACGTATCATTAATACAAACCCAGACAATTTCAAGATAAATTGGTTCATAAAATTTCGAAAATCATGCACTCTCAGCTACAGTCATTTTGTTTATATCTCATGATCCATGCATCAAAACAGTCTGATTTTTGGATCATAAAGGCATTCATATATTATAAATTTACTTGCCAACCAAATTTCAACAAAAGCCGGTTTGTAGTTTTTGAGAAAATGGTTAATGAAGTTTGCTGTTACTTATATCATATTTTGCCGTAACTGTACATATAGCTGAATTCTGAATCTAGGCTTCAAGGATCCATAATATAAATTAGTAGAAATTCTTTCGCAAAATCACATGTGCACTGACGCTGTTAACCAACCAAATGTAGGGCTCATCATCGTGACTATCCACATCGGTTGGTTCAAAACGCAACACCACGTTTCTTTACATGTGATTTACCGTAAAGCAATTTCTACTAATATGTTTTTGAATGTCAATGTAAAAATTGTTATGCCTTCATCAAGATTACTAAAAGTGAATATTCATTAATTAAGGAAGAATTCATTTGTTCTATCCATTTCATGAGCTAAGATGAACATATTTTTTATTGCTTGGTTAACACATGGGTTTTTGTCTTTGGGTTGCATGGGGACATGCAATATATTCATGTTTTCGTTGCATGAGGACATGCAACATATTGAGTGTGGGGGTATGTTGGGCCGTTAATATGCCATTATTATTATCACTTGTGAACGCTTATTCCACCCATTTCTACCATTCTTCATCACGCCATTTATTATAATTTATTATTTAAATCCATTTTATAAATGATTTATGCTCTTATGGATGAATATTATTTATCTTCCTTTATTTCTAATAAATTGATGATTATGAATTATTTTATCAATGATAGTTTTAATAAGTTGGTTATAACATTATTCACCATTTTTAGCCTCCAAGGTAATTTCCAGATTGAAGATTTGATCATTAAAAGTGCCAACTTAGAAATGCGCTGAATAAGGAGTGACAGTTTTGCGGTTGAGATTCTGAGCAAATGAAGACGAATCTGGAAAATCCGGAACATGGGTTTTGTCCAGAACGGACCCAATTAACTTTAGCAAAGAACGGTTTGCCCAAATTCGGCCTGTGTTGAGAGACTCGCAGAGTTCTTTAAGAACGATTTTCTCAGTTCTGTTGTTGCGGCCGTCCTCCAAATCTCAGCTAAAAAGCCAAATTCGACTTGCTGTTGTTGAAAGATGGATGTAAATCTATTTTCTTGTTGATCAATTGGTTGGAAGAAATCCAATATTGTTATGGGAGATTGTATTTACTATTCAATTTCTCCTCCTTCTGATTATAAAAGGAGAACATGTATTGTGTATTGGAGGATGGAGAGACTTTTCTTATTGTAATTTGCAGAATTGTGCATCGGCTCTTGTTAAGAGAGTGTGAGCTGTTTGTAAACATTATTGATGCCTGATTAATAAAAGAGTTCACTGTTGTTCCATTTCTCAAGCGCTGGAGTAAAGCACAGCAACGCTTCACCGGTGGTTGAGGCCCCGGCCCTGGTGGAGCGATCTGCTGTTTGTATTTCTGTTAGTTTATTTCTGTTGTGTGAAGTTCGTTTATTACAATTAAAGAATTGAGTTATTGCTAATTGGATCAAATACAGAGTCATTGTTATTCCATTCTTTACAAGAAGTATGATTCATGATTCAATTGTTATAAAATGTTGTTTTTCTGTATCTAATTCCAGTTGTTATTCCTTTTGTTTATGAATTACGATAGTTGATTGTTGCGTGGCTGTCGACAGGATTAAAGAGTAGAAATCTAGTTTTCTTGGTTATGAATTGAATTCACTGTTTATTTTATGCTGCTATTCAATTCCTGTTCATTGCTTTTAGATTGCTGTTCTTTTCCAGTTTGCGTTTTAGATTTCATTTCCTTTGAGTTGTTTTCACTTGCTTTGAGATCTCTAAACTATAGAGGGCAGAGCTAATCATTCCAGGTCCCCAGATTTGGTCATCTCACATCGATTTCTAGGGGAAAGAGTTATTACTACTGCATCCCTAATCAATGTCTAGCAAGGTTGCTGTAGTGTAGTCTTTACATTTCTGTCATTTGTAATTAGATTTCCTTTCAAGCAGATTTCTTTTCAAGCATTTATTATTTCTGCATTTGTATTTCTATACTACATCTTCACAAACATTACTCTTGAGTAAATAGCCGCCTCAGACTGAGTACACTCTTGAAACAAAAAGTCGTCCCTGGGTTGACAATTAATGTGAGGTAATTAGGAGTTACAAAGACACCTTTTTATCGCTCCACACCTGCAGAATAGGCATGTTTTAGAAAATGCATAGCATGTTCTATAACATCATCTGACACCATTTTCTGCTGGAAATTATAATGAATATGAAACTCCCTTCAGCTAATGTTTTCATGGTCATAAATGTTAACATTATTTGGGACAAAATTTGCCACTCTATTATGAGATGAATTACCTTAGGGTCTAGATTGAGAACCCCAATAGAGCAAGAGGCATATAGCAGCAAGATGCAAGTAAATTAACAATCCTAATACTTAAACTAGTAAAATTCGGAGAAGTGGACTTACCGGTAGTTCCTACGTTTGAGGGTGTTCTCACAGGGTTCAAAACCTCTGCTTATCCACATGCTTCAAAACCTGCAACTCATTCAAGAAAATCACATAGACTAGTAGTAATTGAAAGCATGTTCTAGATGTGAGTCGTTAGATCATATAAACTTATAAACAAAATAACATGAAACCAACTATAACAAGATCATAACATGTATAAAAGAATTAAATATCATGACATTAGGAACGGGATAGAATTTCTTTATTTATGTATGTAAAAGATATGGAGGAATACCACATGATTCAACCACGACTCCAAGCAAAACTGTCCTCTAGATCCATCCAACCCAATACTCAACAGTATTGTTCCATAAGTATACACAAGGATGTCACATAAGGGAGGTGAACATCTCTGAAATGGAAACAACGGTTTCCACAACTTGGGAAGTGCAAGAGGCATAGGGATAATAAAACTAGATCAGGGAATAAATGGATATAGTATCAATACCTATCTCTCTCTGATCTGAAAATGAAAGTATTTGTACTGCTGTTAAAAGTATTCATTTCCATTAAATTAAGTGCGAAAAGTGTTTGTAAGGTCTTGCAAGTAAAACAAAGTGTTCTTCGTAACTGTTTATGAATTTTGGTGTGAGGGAGTGTTGTTTAAATTTAATTTTTAACAACTATAAACTGAATAAAACAGCAAAATAAATTCACCATAAACAGATAGCAACATGATGAGGCAGTTCACCCCTCCTGGGCTACATCTGCCGGGTCCAAGGCTCCCAATGGGCATGTCCTTGATATATTATGATGCTAAAATTGGTAATATAGTGAAAATAAGGCCTAAACAGACCAAACCAGCTGTAAAAATGAATTCAGAATGTAGAAATCAGTATAAATTGGCTTTTGTTTCACCTCAAATGGTTAAACATAGCCCAAAACAGCTCCAACTCCCTCTAGGCCCTAATGACTCTCCAAGGTTCCCTGAAGAAAAAGTACCTGAAGATCAACTTTTTTGGCTTTGAAACCTATTCCAATGGCTCTGGAATGCTCAGAGTAGTTGAAATTGACTAAAATTTCTTCCAAAAAGGTTCAGTATAGTGAAATTTATGGCCTAAACAATGTTTTTTCCCAATGTCATAAAAAATTCCCACTAAAATTGGGCAAACTGCAGTTAACACCGCCATTTTGGCTATCTCTGCCGGTTTTAGGGGAACCGAGCCCAAAATAGGTAGAACTTCTTGGTGGTTAGCATTAAATATTATGGGTGGCGGTCACATGCAAACTCCATCCAAACCGCCACCAAAAATGCAACTTAATTCGTTAACAAACCACGTCAATGTAACCTCTGCAATAGTATTGGTCTGGTCACATATGATAGTTAGTGTAACCGTTACCCACAGGTACCTAAGCCCATGGTCATGGGCAGTAAGGTCATATGGCATCGGGCTAGCCCTAAGGGGCTAGCGCATTTTACCTCCACCAATATAAACTGTGAACGTTAATAGTTAAGAAACATGTTGTAGTTGAATTGGTTGGAGCGCTTGCATTGTGTGTGGGAGGTCTGGGGTTCAAACCCACAGACTTAAAAAAAAAATTTTGAACTCCAAATTTTCCATGACCTGGGGCCACGTGGCATCCTGTGGGCCTGCCAAGTGGCAGTCTCTCATTGGTCCAAAAATACCAAAGTCAAAATATGACCCATTCACTAAATGCCAAGTGTCGAAGCTTGATTCACCCATATGGAATATTTCATGGAATATTCTAGAGAATATTCCATGGAATATTCTATGGAATATTCTAAGAAATATTCCTAGAATATTCCAAGGAATATTCTTTTTTAAATATTCCAAAGTCAAAAGTCAACTCTCATCAAACTCAGTTTTTGAAGGATATTGTAAACTTCAAACTTGCATAACTTTCACATACAATATCCTTTTTGGACGAAATTTTAGTCAATTTCGACTATTCTGAGCATTCCAAAGCCATTGGAATAGGTTTCTAAGCCAACAAAGTTGATATTTAGGTACTTTTTCTTCAGGGAAGCTTGGAGAGCCATGAGGGCCTATAGGGAGTTGGTGTTGTTTTGGGCTATGTTTAACCGTTTGAGGTGAAACAAAAGCCAATTTATACTGATTTCTGCATTTGGAATTCATTTTTACAGCTGGTTTGGTCTATTTAGGCATTATTTTTACTATATTACCAATTTGAGCATCATAATATATCAAGGACATGGCCATTGGGAGCCTTGGACCCGACAGATGTAGCCCATAAGGGGTGAACTGCCTCATCATGTTGTTGTGTGTTTATGGTGAATTTATTCTGTTCTGTTATTCAGATTAAAGTTGTTAAATAGTAAATTTTAAAAACACTTCCTCACACCAAAATTCATAAACAGTTACCAAGAACACTTTGTTTTACTTGCAAGACCTTACAAACACTTTGCACACTTAATTTAATGGAAATGAATACTTTGAACAGCAGTACAAATACTTTCATTTTCAGATCAGTTGGTATCAGAGCTCTGGTACCATCTCATCTGAAAATGAAAGTATTTGTACTGCTGTTCAAAGTAGTCATTTCCATTAAATTAAGTGTGGAAATTTGTAATGTTCCTACTTAGCCTTAGCTAAGAGGAAACATTCAATTTTGATTTAATTTATGTTTTATGAATAAATGAATAAAGGAGGACATGTAAAACTCCTAAAAAGTCTGAATAAATCAATTCCCATGTGAACAAAGACAAATCAGTGCTATGTAAATAATCACTTGCCAGTGTGAAAGAGGTTTAAGCCAAAGACTGGGTCAACCTTGACCAAATCAACAGTGCTGTCTAGGTTCATTGCATCTCCAAAAGGGACAGCGCAGTTCATGAAGGGAGCCTCTAATGTGAAAGGGGCTAACTCATCAAAGTGGTTTAGGGTTTGCAAGAAGTTTCTCATCTTATAAAAGGAGAAGGAGAGCAACAAAATAAGGTTGTTGATAGATCATATTTCTGAAGTATTTTTCTGCTTAGACAAATACCATTCTCTGCTATTGAGTGGAGGATTGTGATTGGAATTCTTGTTTAGGGGTTTCATCTCTTCCCTTGAGGATCATTGGAGGATTTCTTTGCTGAAGTGAACCACTATTAGGTTTGAGGCCAAGCTCCTACTTACATTGGTAGCGTTGATCCAGTGAGGGTTTTGCTGTCTCTGCAAGCTGTAGCAAGTGGTGATCTAGATCTGCAGAGATCTAGTGTATTTTGAGAGTCTCTCTCTCCATGGAGTGGGTCCTTTGACCTCCTGGAAGAGAGTACCATTTCTTGTACTTTCAAATCTGCTATTATTTAGTATTTTTCTATGTCTCTTGAGCTACAGCGCTGTCCCACTGGGAAAACTGTGTTATTTATGTATGAGGGTTTGCAGGTTGATTTTCTCATTGTTTAGATCAGATATCTCTTATGCTGGGCTTGCCTTCCACTTGGTGATCCATGGATTGGCTTGCTGATCTATGTTATGTTCAGATCTGATCCATTGTAATGTAATTTCATATTCAAAAATCTACTGTAACAATTTCCAGATCTGCAACTTGTTTCTCAGATCTACTCTTATTTATGCATGCTCTTGTCCAAATTCCAAGTGGATCTTGTAGAGAAAACTATAGAGTTTCCAGATATGATATAGATCTGATATTTTATCCATATATCTTCTCTAGATATAATTTGTAACTCACATATGCTGAACCTCCTAGAAAATAACGCTGTTGAAGCATTTCTACAAATTTACATGTGCATCTGCTCTCTTTTCTAAAGATTTATTGTTGTATCGTCTCATGCTTTCCACTGTATAATGAAAGGGATTTTTCATAATGATTATTTGCTGTTGTAACACTGAGATATCAGTCCTCTTGCTGATCTCCATTGAACATTAGCTAAAACTGCGCAATTCCTGAAGCAATGCTTGCATTTTACTGCAGCCTTCCCCTTTGGGTGCCTTTTATCTAGTGTACTTTTTGGGAGATCTGTTTAATGTGCTAAAACTAATTTTTTTCTGATGAAATTCCATATATAAGTCACATACAGCATAAATGAGGGGAAACCAGCCCTAATCTACATTATTCTTGCTCATTTTTACTTATACAACGTTTTCCTTGAAGACCTTGTTGAGATTCCTAAAAAGGGGTTATTCCAAGTTCTATAGGCAGAGTCTACAGTTGGCCAGGTAGCCTCTGGATCTCACCCTTTCTTTGAAGGGTGACATATCTAGTAAATGCCTCTATAGTCCATCTCTGAAATAGAATCTTGAGATTCCTGAAAAAGGATCATTACAAAATTGTTTGTAATGTCTTGCAAGTAAAACAAAGTGTTCTTGGTAACTATTTATGAATTTAAGTGTGAGGGAGTGTTATTTAAATTTACTGTTTAACAACTTGAATCTGAAATACACAGAAGAAAAAATCCACCAAATTTGGGCTAACTCTAGTTAGCCCGACCATTCTGGCCAATCCCACCAAAAATGGCATGCTTGCCAAAATTTTTGCCAAACCTTAAGCAGGGGATTAAATTAACTTAACTGTGTGTTAATTAGTAGATAAGCATGTTTAAACAATAAGTGCATTTTGTGCACTAAGAAATGAGATTATTGGCTAATCCACGTTTTAACTATGTGTTAATTAGCAGATAAACATGTTTAAACAATAAGCGCGTTTTGTGCGCTAACCAAAGAGATTAGTGGATAATCCACATTTTAGTGGATTAGCCACTAATCCCTATTTTCTGGGTGGGGTTTATGGGTTACAGCAGAAGACTACCTAAAGGAGCCCATGGCCAAACTGTTTCCCAACTGAAAAAAATGTTTTAAGTATAAATACACCTCATGGGAAGGCCTAAAGGGGAGAGAGAGATATTTATTGATACTATAGCCATTTATTCCTAGATCAAGTCTGATTATCCCTGTGCCTCATGCACTTCCTAGGTTGTGGAAACCCTTGTTTCCATTTCATAGATGTTCACCTCCCTTATGTGACATCCTTGTGTATACTTGTGGAAGAATATTGTTGGACAAATCCGGAGGACAATTTCGCTTGCAGTCGTTGTTGAATCAGGTGGTATTCCTCCACATATTTTACATACATCAATAAATAAGTTGTCTCGTTCCCAATGTCGTGATATTTAATCCTTTTATACATGTTATGATCTTGTTATAGTTGATTTAATTTTATTTTGTTTATAAGATTATATTATCTAACCATAGACATCTAGAACATACTTTCAATTACTACTAGTCTATGTGCTTTTCTTGAATGAGTTGCAGGTTTTGAAGCATGTGGAGAAGCAGAGGGTTTGAACCCTTCGGTGACACCCTCAAATGTAGGACCTACGAGTAAGGAAGCTTATCTAAATTTTACTAGCTTAAGCATTAGGACTGTTAATTTACTTGCTTCTTACTGTTGTATGCCTCTTTCTCTATTGGGATTCTCAACCCAAACCCTAGGATAATTCATCCCATAACACACTCTTCATAATCTTGCTCAAAATTCTATTCATGAATGAGGGATTCAACATATTCTTCATTATTTTTAGGTGACAAAGGAGATTTATCAACATGTCATTCACGATATCCTAAATTCCTTTAATTTTCTATGATAATTTCACTTGGAAGTACTATATCTAAAATAATTTCACGGGATGGCTTATACAAAAGAAACTCAGTCTAGTAAGATTTTTCAAACTCCTTTGAATACTGTAATATCCCAAAATGGGAGAAACAAGAATATAGAACATATGTACAATTCCAACTATGGTAAAATAAGAATAAAACATGTAGAACTAGAAAATTACCAGAATATATCAAAACATCATACATATGAGCAAAAACAGTTGAGCCATATCATTATGTATCAACAGAAAATTAATATACACAGTGGTCCAAAAAGGGATGCACTCAAGCCATCCAAAGATGGTTGAAACAAATCTACTAAAAACTAGCACTAGAAAGTACAAACTGTTGTTGTTGCTGGGAATAATATCTATGTGCAAGAGACTACTGGAGTACTCAAAAACATCTGAGCTTTTATCCACAGACTCTACTGACAAAACCCAGAAAAACCCAGAAATTGTTTAGCCAGATTTTGAGTTTGGAATTTTGGCCCTTTTTGGGTTGCACACTGCACTCCTGTTGGCTAAGTTACACACTCCCTGGAGAAAAAATTCAACTGGGGCTGAAATAATGATCTATCTGCTGCAATAGAACCCACTCAGCTCAATAACTGAAGGGTTGGTCCCTTCTCCTGATCCCAAGCTGAGAAACTTAGGATCTAGCTCCTTCACTGAATATGCAACTCTTGCATGCACAACTGCTGGGTAATACTACACTATCTAGGAGGGATGATGATGTAGCCTATTTATAGATAATACAATTCTGATCCTAGGCTATTGAAGTGATCCTCGGAGTGAAGGATTAATTCCTCACAGGATTCCAAGTTGAGTTGCTTGGAACATCCTCTTCTCCTCAAACCCTCACTACAGAATTACGCAATTCCTGCAAGAAATGTTGCTGCATAGGAGAATATATGGATGGCATGATGCTGTATATGTCAATTAAACTCTCAAAAGAATACAATGGATCCACAATGTGGAGGGATGATCCCTTCATAGGTTTCTCAGCTGCAGTATTGAGAAAAACCTTCCAACTCTCAAACCCAAGTTTAGGAATGCGTAATTCCTGTAGCTAGAAGTGTGGATGAGAGTGGCTAAAAGTGGCACTGATTTCCAGATGATGAATACTACCCAAGAAAACCTTCCCAGAGTAGGAACTTGAAGTACCCTGTGGGTAAGGTTGGGATTCCCGCTTGGGAACACCCGGTGCTAAATAGCTGAAGTGTGAAAAAAATGTCTTATGACACTCAACAATAAAGATCCAGACACCATTTGCTTTGTTGCCCTCATCTTCATTTTATGGTTGTGAGTCTTCTCTAGCCTTGACCCACCTCATTACTACGCTGCACATGTGGCCACTATCCTTCATAAAGACTGCACTGTCCTCCATGATCTCCATGATCTCTGCAATTACTCTCCACTCCCTCCATCATGTGTGCATTTAATGCACCACTTCCTCCATCACTTCATCATTATTTCTCCATTATCTCCATCATATTCCTCATTATTTCTCCATGACCTCCACACTTCCTTCATTATTATGCTGCTCCAATAATCCATATTGCTACTCCACTACTCAACTAACCCATATTCACACTATAAAATTGGATTTTATTCATCTACTAGGTTTATGGGTCCCTCCACCCTTTTATTTACTTAATGAAATAAGAAAAGTAAGAACTGTTAGGGTCCCATGATTTATCAAATTGGTAGACCAAATGCACAGGGTAACATCAGACCAATATTTGGAGTCCTAGGACCTAGCCTTCCTAGAATCAGAGAGGGCTCTCGCTATTGTATGCAAGGATGTGAACTTGTTTGCTTCTGGGGTTCTGATTTTAGGCTAGATGTTAAGTGTAGTGTTTTTTGTTTGTTTTTGGTTGGGTAAGATGATTAGGTAGAATATGTGGAGTGAGAATTCTTCAAATCAATTGAGCTATGGATTCTATGAAATTCATGGATATCTCAACAATAGAACAAGATTCTTAACAGGGAAAATCTAACATAATCAGTGGATCTTTAAGGCATGTGTGAAGTGGAATGGACAATAAGTTTGTGAAGATAGTAGGTGTGTAAGGGTAGTGAAGAATCCTTAAACAATTACCTTTTAAACAAGATGATCTCAAATACTGATCGAAATAATTATATAATCATAAAACATGCCAAAAAAATATATTTTGATTATACTTAATGAAACAAGCATCAAGATGAACAATTCAGTGAACCATGGAAAGCAAGAAAACTATCTAACTCCTAGTGATTTCACCTTCAAGGCTTAGAAAACATACAAGATAACATATAACTTAAATCATAGATGAGGGAACTCCTAAGAATATATGATCAAGCTATAAAGAACTTTAAAGAAACTTCTTTGGCATGTATAAAGGGCATGATCAGAACATGATATCTTTGGCTAAAACCTAACAAGTAATACTTCAAAGAGAGATTCCAAAACAGAGTTTAAATAGCATCAAATAGGCAGGGATAACCATCAAACATATTTAAAAACCACTATACTGAACCATTTATGGAATAAACAAGCATAGATGGGTCTCAAAAGTAATTAAGAATTTCTTAAACTAACCCAGCAGGAGAAAACATAAAGACAACAGACAACAGGAAGGACTGAGGTGCCTCAAACAACATTTCTCAATCTATACTTTTCTGTTATATTGCAACGTAGAAAGATGGAAAAATAATGAAACATAAGGAAAACAATATAATCAGAGACACATCACCGTTAATCACGTTCAGGGATCCTGCAACCTATACTCCTTCATCATCAATCAAAGTAATCCATTCAGAAACTCCATAAGACCAATTTCTTCTCCAAGCTCAAGAAAATCATGTATTGCTCTCAAAACTCATCAAATGCCAACATTTACAATGAAGCCCTCATGCTCTATTTATCTTAGGAAAGGAGGGAAAAAACCCTAGATAGGGTTAGAAAATGTTAAAACAAGTCATAAATGTCATTTATGCCTAAGAGACTGTTGGTAATATGATGCAGAGTGTTGTCCTTGATGGCAACCCACTTGATGAAGATGATGGCAACCTACTTGATGAAGTTGTTCTTGACTTGATGGACTGGTTAATGATGTAAATGCGATGTGTCTACAGAGTAGCTCAGATGTAATGGTGAAAGGAATTCCAGTATGTACTAGACCAATGATGAAATGTGTGTGTCACAAGGCATACACAGGTTTGTCTAGGAGAAGTGGCATATGCAAGCGGAAAAGTACGTGCCAAGTGGCGTATGCTCAATTGCGCTCTAAATGTGTAAAACCAGGGGTTACTACCATGGTATTGACCCATTTTATTGAGCACTGGGTTGTCTATTTGATCCCATCCAGGAATACCATTGGAAGTGGTGTGGTTTTGGCTCATGGTATTGATAAAGGGTAACCTATATAAGGAGAAGAAATTCATTGTGCAAAGTGTGTGCATGAGTCTGGGTTTGAATGAATACTTCACTCTAAAGTATGTCTGAATGAAAAGGGTAACATTTTGATGATAGATCTGAATCTGTGATGCACCTATGAAGAAAATGATGAAGAAGGGAATCTAGATCTGAAATGTATTTGTATTTTCTAGATCTGTTTATGGAATGATTAGATCTGTGATCTGACGAATCTGTTCTGAAGTAAAGAATGAAGATCTGAGCTGTTTATCTATTCTGGAGAGCCCTAAAATGTCTGAAGATCTATACGCTAGTTTGTAACAGAGGAAGCGCGTATATACGTGGGTTTGATAAAGAGAAAGCGCGCACGGGTTGTGAAATTAGTTCTGTAATGTGCAGATGTATACATGGGTTGATATGAATGAAAGCACATAGATACGCGGGATCAGTGAAAGGAAAGCGCGTATGAAAACTAGGGTTTTCTGAAGTCTGTGGAATGAAATTTCTGATCTATTCTTCTGGTTTACTGCTATCTGTCAATGAGTTTTAGTTTGATGTATGATTGAGCTTAAACATGTGGAGTGGGTCTAGTCTGAAAATATGATGAAAAGTGGCCTGCAAGTTGTGTTCTATGGAAGTTATTGGATCCAGTGTGAATATTGATGAAACGTGGTCCATGGTGGTGCTGAGGGTTGTAGCCTTCAGTCAGGGGGTTGTAGCTCCCTTCCAGGTGAGGCTAGTAAACGAGAGCAGGAGGTCGTAGCTCCCTTCCAGGTGAGGCTGGTAAATGAGAGCAGGGGGTTGTAGCTCCCTTCCAGGAGAGGCTGGTAAACGA
Organism: Pinus albicaulis; assembly: GCA_034641835.2. NCBI lineage: Eukaryota > Viridiplantae > Streptophyta > Pinopsida > Pinales > Pinaceae > Pinus > Pinus albicaulis. The sequence goes on along the minus strand of CM076578.1, from coordinate 207,930,477 downwards.
GCGCAGGTGGGTGCCTGCATACTAGTATGAGTCTGCACTAGTACATAGTTGTAAGATGTTTTCTTTATAATAAAATATTGAAGGCTGAGACAACGGCAGCAGTGGTTTTCTCCCGACTTGGGTTTCCACCTAAAATCCTGGTGTTCATGTGTGCTGCTTATGTGTGATGATTTATTCTGTTCTTACTGCACATGTTTACTGTTTATTGAACATCTAATGAATGAATGATTGAATGATATAAGTGAAGAATTATCTGCATAATAAGATCTCTGGACATACGCATGTTTTATTAAGAAGATCCGCGTGTATACGCGGGTTGGCTTCAGGAAAGTAGCGTATGGGTTTTGAAGTAAGAAAAAGTAAAAAGTTTTGAGTAAGTCCTAAATACTGATTCACCCCCCCCCCCCCCCTCTCAGTATTTTTCCCAACAATTGGTATCAAAGCAGGTCCTTGTGCAGAAGCTTGATCGCTTGAAGGAGATCCGTCGCAATGGGAAGTCGTGAAGGAGTATTTTCTATAAGGCCACCTCTATTCAATGGAAGTAATCTGTTATTCTGGAAAATGAGGATGAGATCCTATCTTCAGTCTATGGGAGCAGATGTATGGGTTATTGTTGAACAAGGATATCAATATCCAACTGCTACACCAACAGATCCAACTGAAAGGAAGAATTATGAATCAAATGCAAAAGCGGTCAATGCTATAACAGGTAGCTTAGCTGAATCAGAATTTGTCAAAGTCATGCAGGTGAATACAGTAAAGGAAATATGGGACAAAATCATTCTAAGCTATGAAGGTGATGCAAAGGTAAAAAGTGCAAAGCTCCAAACCCTCAGAATTGAATACGAAAATTTGAAGATGCATAGTGATGAGAGTATTGCCAGTTTCTTCTTATGCCTAGATGACATTGTAAATCAAATGAGAAATTTGGGTGAAACCATAACCGATACTACTCTGGTAGAAAAAGTCTTAAGATCTTTGACTTCAAAATTTGAATCTAAAGTATCTTCTATTGAAGAAAAGTAAGATTTGCAAACTCTGACTATTGTTCAACTACATGGTATCCTGACTGCTTTTGAAATGAGAAAAGGAGGTCCCTCTCAAATTAGAGAAGTTGCTTTTAAGGCATGTGCAAAAGAAAAGGAAGTTGTCAAAGAATCAAATTATATATCAGAAGAAGAAGAAGCAAATTTTGTGAGAAGACTCCAACTAGGAATTGGAAGATTCAAAGGTAAGCTTCCCTTCAAATGTTTTACTTGTGGAAGAGTTGGTCATTATGCTGCTAAATGACCTTATGAAGAAAATCATGGTAAAGGGAAAAAATTTGAAAAGGGAAAGAGTTACTATACAAATGAAGATAATGATGAAGTGTCAAATGAGGATGAAGAAGGTTCTGACCACGATCTACAAATACTCATGGCATCCACTATGGAAGATGATATCTTCACAAAAGAAAGGGATCTGATTGGTAAGGGTCACTTTCATGGATGTTTCTTCTTTTGTAACTCTTTGGTCATAAGACCACTAATTGCAGGATAAGTATGATGAACAGATCTAATAATTTCCAGCACCCTATAAGAAATCACAAGCAAAAATGGAAAAAGAAGAGGCACCGGTCAAAAACGTAGGGAATATTGACCCTACTGCAGTCATCCGCTTCTATAGCTTACTTCTCTTAATGACTGCAGAAGTGATGTGAGATACATTATAGGGATTAGTAATGTATCATCACAGGGGGAGCAATGTATGATGATTCTCTGATTATGTTTATTTCTGACAGAGCATCTGATGTGAAGAAAACAGGTACAGGTGGTACCAATTTAGGGGGAGAAGAAGGAATGTGAAGTTTTCAATGTTTCACTTTCCATACGCGGGTTCTGTGAACTAAAGCTGCAGATACACGTGATTTATAGTGGATACAGTCACGTATGCACTTAAAATTAGTAGTCGCATATGCACTTAAAATTAGTATGACAGTTGAAGATCAGGAGCACAGGTTCAGGGGGAGCATCAGTCTGACTATTAATGATTGTACTATTGGCACTGTATCTATTTATTTCTCAGTTCTAAATGATGATGACATGTTACATGGTTTCTTATGATGAGATTGTGGATGAGCCCTATTTGCTTTTGCTGAAGAGTATTCTTTGCTTTCACACATGGATGATAAGGAAGTCTTATGATTCAGAGATAAGGACAGATCATGCAGAGATTGTTGCTGATAACTTGTTGTTGAAGGTGTTCAGGTTGCACAAGCTAAGGAGGAGCCTTGGTCATATGGAAAGGAGGCTTGGATGCACATTTTCAGGGGGAGCATTAGTCTTGCTGAGTATAATGCATTGTTGGCATTATGATGATTCTGAAATATGATATCTCTTGAGGTCCTTCTGGTATTGATCATGAAAAGTCATATTTGTAAGACCTATGATGGAACAATTGTAATATTCAGTCATGTAAGGACTTGTTCAAATTTGTGAACCCACTTGGTTGGGTAGTTGAGTCAAAATGTGTAAACCCACTTGGTTGGGTAGCTGAGTCAAAATGTGTAAACCCACTTGGTTGGGTACTTGAGTCTCATATGTAAATCCACTTGGTTGGATCTTTGATGTAAGTATGAGTCCTTGGTGATAGGAAGGTCATAGAGTCATGTACTTCATTGAAAAACATGTTTGAAGATTCGACATGAACTCAGGGGGAGCATGGTAACTTCAGTGCACATCAGATCTATAGCGCTATTCTTTCTACATGAGGAGAAAACCTTGTGTTGGTTTTGATCCGCCCTTTGCCCTTGATGTCAAAGGGGGAGAGTGACATGGTGTTTGAATAAGGGTAGAGTAACATGGTTATTATATAATGGTTATATCTGTTGTAGTGATCAAACACCATCGTGGTTGCCATCAAGTCCAAAGGGGGATATTGTTGGCAATATGATGTAGAGTGTTGTCCTTGATGGCAACCCACTTGATGAAGATGATGGCAACCTACTTGATGAAGTTGTTCTTGACTTGATAGACTGGTTAATGATGTAAATCTGTTGTGTCTACAGAGCATCTCAGATGTAATGGTGAAAGGAATTCCAGTATGTACTAGACCAATGATGAAAAGTGTGTGTCACAAGGCATACGCGGGTTTGTCTACGAGAAGTGGCATATGCACACGGAAAAGTACGTGCCAAGTAGCGTATGCTCAATTGCGCTCTAAATGTGTAAAACTAGGGGTTACTACCATGGTATTGACCAATTGTATTGAGCGTTGGGTTGTCTATTTGATCCCGTCTAGGAATACCATCGAAAGTAGTGTGGTTTTGGCTCATGGTATTGATAAAGGGTAAACCTATATAAGGAGAAGAAATTCATTGTGCAAAGTGTGTGCATGAGTCTGGGTTTGAATGAATACTTCACTCTAAAGTATTTCTGAATGAAAAGGGTAACAGTTTGATGATAGATCTGAATCTGTGATGCACCTATGAAGAAAATGCTGAAGAAGGGAATCTAGATTTGAAATGTATTTGTATTTTCTAGATCTATTTATGGAATGATTAGATCTGTGATCTGATGAATCTGTGCTGAAGTAAAGAGTGAAGATCTGAGCTGTTTATCTATTCTGGAGAGCCCTAAAATGTCTGAATATCTATATGCTAGTTTGTAACAGAGGAAGCGTGTATATACGCGGGTTTGATAAAGAGAAAGCGCGTATGGGTTGTGAAATTAGTTCTGTAATGTGAAAATGTATACGTGGGTTGATATGAATGAAAGCACGTAGATACGCGGGATCAGTGAAAGGAAAGCGCGTATGAAAACTAGGGTTTGCTAAAGTCTGTGGAATGAAATGTCTGATCTATTCTGCTGGTTTACTGCTATCTATCAATGAGTTTTAGTTTGATGTATGATTGAGCTTAAACGTGTGGAGTGGGTCCAGTTTGAAAATATGATGAAAAGTGGCCTGCAAGTTGTGTTCTATGGAAGTTATTGGATCTAGTGTGAATATTGATGAAACATGGTCCATGGTGGTGCTGAGGGTTGTAGCCTTCAGTCAGGGGGTTGTAGCTCCCCTCCAAGTGAGGCTGGTAAATGAGAGCAGGGGGTCGTAGCTCCCTTCCAGATGAGGTTGGTAAACGAGAGCAGGGGGTTGTAGCTCCCTTCCAGGAGAGGTTGGTAAACGAGTGCAGGTGGGTGCCTGCGTACTGGTATGAGTCTGCGCCAGTACATAGTTGTAAGATGTTTTCTCTATAATAAAATATTGAAGGCTGAGCAACTGCAGCGGTGGTTTTCTCCCGGCTTGGGTTTCCACCTAAAAATCCTGGTGTTCATGTGTGATGCTTTGTGTGATGGTTTATTCTGTTCTTACTGCACATGTTTACTGTTTATAGAACATCAATGAATGAATGATGGAATGATATAAGTGAAGAACTAATGGCATAATTAGATCTCTGTGTATACGCGAGTTTTATGAAGGATATCCGCGTGTATACGCTATTTGGCTTCATCAAAGTAGCGTATGGGTTTTAGAAAGAGAAAAAGTAAAAAGTTTTAGTAAGTCTAAATCTTGATTCACCCCCCCCCCCCCCTCTCAGTATTTTTCCCAACAGAGACCATGCAAGGCCCAAGGAAATAAATATCCCATAAAATAAATGCCAAAATTAATTCTAGAAGCTAATTCTAGAGTGATTAGCCTTAAAAAACTCTAAAATATGATTTTGCAATAAATGAGTGTGTTTTGTTGACTTTTGGGCAAAACTGCCCAAATTTGTCTGAATGCACAACACATTCCCGGGTAGAAAATAGGTCCACTTGCAGCTAGATTTTGGACCCGTTCCCGATGTCAGATATTTTCCTCTGATGGCCCGTTGGAAATATGGATGAGTCTACTTTCCAAACCTACCATTGGTTTTTTGATCGAGCTCCAGCAACCTGTCCAGCAAGCTAATTTCCCAAAACGTCTCTAAGCGCAGCTCCAAGTCTGTAATGGAGGCAGAAAGGTAGAAAAAGAGGTGTTTTTTGACTTTTTGAGGGGCCAAAAGTGCTCCAAAAGCTCCAAAAATTGGTGACCATAATGTACTAGTCTTGATAAATCCAAAAATATAGAGTTTTCCCTTTGACGATGCTTGAGGAATTAGCGTAGTGCCAGGGGTGTTGCGCTAAATGTTCATAAAACCCCCAAATTTGGTGGACAACATATTCAAGTGGTTTGAGAAGCCCGTGGAAAATCTTGGGCCATGTCTCCAAGTATTTCTTGGTCTTTACCTTCTTTGAGTGCTTGAATTTCTAGGAGAGCCTCTTTGAGCTTGGCACTAGTGAGCTTGTGTTTCAAAGAATAATGTTTAGTCATCCTCCTCTATAGATCAACATCTTTATTTTCCCTCTTCAACTTAGCCTCCAAGTGAATGTTGGCTCTTTCCAACCAAGGCTCCCGATCATGATCTATCTCCATAGCCAATAGTGGATCTAGAGGGAGTTGTTATGCTAGGGTAGATTCCTATTCTCTTTGCTTTGCTAATGCCTTCTTTAGCCCCATGGTTCTAGGTCTCCTTCTAGATTTTCCTTCCTCATCCTCACTTTCTTCATAAGTGCCCATGTACTCTTATAGTCTTACTTGAGCTCTTTGTGCCTCCTTCTAGGCATTGATTGCCCTTGCCTCATAATTAGCGATTTGTGCTCCTAGCTACCTATTCTCCTTGTCAAGGACATCATTCACACTTATGGCCCTATTCAAGTTTGTTTGGAGGTCTTCTATGAGGGCATTCTTGTTCTGAATGAACAAGTTTGAAATCCTTAATGTTTCATTTTCCTCATCACTGTCTACCTAGATGATTTCAAACTCCCTCTCAACCTCATGATCTTATTCTTTTACCTTTTGTTTGCCTTTGCCCAGTGGCTAAGCTGAAGTATATGGTAGGGTCCCTTGCCTCTTAGAGGTAGCAAACACCTGCCTTGACCCTCTCTGATATGTCATGGAAATAGGTGTGACTATTTTTTTGTAGGTGTCTTGATCACGGTTATGATCCTTACTGCTGTCATCAACTTCTTCATTTTCATTATTGGTATCATCAGTCATCATATTTTTTGCCTCATCATTGTCTTCAACATCATCGACACCCTTATCCTTTTCACTAATTTCTTCATTTTCATTTGGTTCTTCATTTGAGCTACTTGTCTTTACATTGCTGGGGTCGTCATGTTCACTAGCACCCTCTGCACTTTCTTCACTATCATCTTGCTCATCATGAAGGCTACTCTCCTCTTTAACTTTGGCACTATCAACATCTTCATCATCACTATGAAACTAATCATTTTCATGACTTTCATGACTGTTGTCATGATAGTCATGACTATTTTCCTCTTTGCTTTCCTTTTCATCAATGAGGCTTGCTTGGTGGGTGTTACTGTCTTCTTCTTTTTGTTTTGTCATTACTGCCATCACCTTGATAATTTTCATCTTCTTCATCTATGTCCATGTCCTCTACTTCTTTGTTACAAAATTTCTCTACATCACTGCCATGCTCACTGTATTCATCTTCATCATTGTCTTCTATCCCTTCATCATTTTCTGCCTCCTCATCAGGGCTTAATTCTTTTTCACTGTCATTATCCTACTCTATCTCCATGTTCACTGCCTCTTGTGGGCTTAATTAATCATATCCTTCACCTTCATTGTGGATAGATTCATTATCATCCCCTACCAATTTTTCCTCTATTTTGTTACTGACCTCCTCTTCATTGTTTTTTTCTTCACCAGTTTCCTCCTCATCATCATTTTTATCTTCTTCACTCTCTGTTTGTGCCTCATCAGTTTCCTCTTATTCCTCACTAGTTTCATCACCTTCATGGGCAACACTCTGTTCTTCAGCATCACTTTATTCCTCATCTTAGGCTGAATCATTTGCACTATTACCCTCACTGCCATCACTTTGTTCATTATTTCCACTCTCTTCCTCTTCATTTGATGCATCAAGAGAAGGGGAAGAAAGGAGGTTTCCTTGAGGTGAGGGCACTTGTGTAGATGAGGAGGGAAAGTTTGGTTGATGAGGAGGTTATGGACTTGTGAAGACTTCATGTGCTATGAATACCTCTCAAGGTATACCCTACTATTCCAACTGATGTAATACCACCATCTTGATCAAGGAATGGTGAAATACACTTTGAATTTGTTGGGAAGGACTCCTTATCTAGACAACAGAAGACATTTTGTCCATGCTTCTATAGAGGTAGTAGGGCAAGTTAAGCATCTTAACCCTTGTGAAATGCATGAGGAGTCTAAGATGGTAGGAATAAAGCCTGGAGTACCTCCCCTCATAGGTGAAGTACATCATGATAACTGTCATCAAGGGTGGAAATATCTGTTTGAGGTGTGAGAAGGGAAAAACAGAATTGCATCCTTGTATGTACCTAATCTTGATAAATGGCTCATAATAATCCTTGTCCAATTTGGCTTTCTCAAAACATTTTTCACTAATAGCAGGGATACCAGTAGCATTTTAGATGGCATCTAATGATAGTTCAAAATCCACCCCTGCAAGGCTTGATTGTTTTTTGTGGAGGTTGAGGACAGACAATCATGTAAGTTCGGTTGGCTTTGTAATTGTTTGACTCTCTCACAAAATTGGAAACACCCTGCATCTTGGAAACATGAGAGGATCATGGGTGATGAGGTGATGTCTACTGTGCTCTGGGTTCAAACCTATTCACTTTCCCTCCTTTATGTTATGTTCTCATAGGCCCTTGGCCTTTGTCACTGCTGCCACTGTTTTCTGCTCCTGACATGGTGATTAGGGCTGATGATGGGCAAACTTGGCCAAGAGGAGTAAAATGAAAATTATGGTGGGAAGCTCTTGAAAATGAGTGATAGGGAGGTGAGGTATGATTGTTTGCTTTTGATCTTGATGAGGGCCTTTACTTGAAATGGGTAGAGGTTACCCTAGTTCAAATGACAACTAACTGCTCATAGGTCAGAATCAGAGGCTTACTTTCTATGAAGACCTCGGGTTTTTCAACACACTAGGGTCTAATAATTTTTAATCACAAAATCATAAAAAACACTTGGAGGTCAAAGAGGAAAAGACACCTACTAGTTTTCAGCTTGTTTGCAAGTCTTTGGAGGATATTTGGAGGTGTTTCTCTTGACCTTTAGCAAATTTTCTGCAATTCGAAGGAGTCTCTGCATTAGCGCAGCGCCGGGCGAGTCGGGATTTTCTATGTGTACCGCCAGTCGAGTCGTCCCTCCGTCTGAGCACAGTGACGGGTGTTCAGAATAGGGTGTCGGGTTCTAGGTGTGTCAGGCCCATCTGTGCATAGTGCCACCCAATTCGCACAACACCAGTCCTTATTCATGTAGCGCCATTGAATTTTGAACAGTGGAAAACCCGATAAGCACAATGCCACTTGATTCATGCAACGCTGGGGAAATTTTTCTCAAGAACAGTCAAAAAAATTTAAATCTTCTCCTAAAGGTTTTATTTCTTTGAAAAATGACAAGTGAGTTCAAAAAGATAATTGAGGAGCCTTTATACCTTTTGAAAGATAAATCAATTTTCAGAAAACCCACTTTTTATAAGTTTGTTTTTGTCACTTTATGAGTTTCCCTGATATATTGTGATTCTTTTTGCAGGTGATTTGCAACTTGCCAAAGTGATTTTTCTTATTTTGGTGAGGGTGTGCTGAAAAGATGAAGAAGTATCCTTTAACTTTGGATGTGTTAGCACTGTTAAACCTCTCCTTGTTTACACTAGGAAACTGAAAAACTTGTTTTTATCCCCTTTTGAAATGTCTGAGTGTTAGTGACCTAAAAACATGCTCTTCTTATGTCCTTACTATTTTTAACAGTGATACACTCACTTTGACAAAGACTACAAATTATGTCTGCTATATCTTCCATTGGCCACTTCTAATTTTTGCAGGTGCCTATGACACATTTATTTTTGTTCCCTTTTGTCACTCTTTTGAGTTTGACAACCTTCAATCACTCAGCAGTGATCTCATGCTCATCTTGATTTTTCATTTTGACACTCAACCTTGTGTTTTTCTCCTTTTGAACATTTTGAGGGAAATTGACTGTACTCGAAAGCTTAGTCTCCCTCATACTAATACCCTTTTTAACCTTTTGAAGGAAATTGTATGAATTTGAAAACTTGACCTCCCTCACCTTGATACTCTCTGCATTCTTTCCTTTTGATGTAGTGAAGCACTGTTACCTTGGAAAACCATGGAGGTCACCTTCTGATATTTTCTTCAACCTTCTGCTATCCGGATGGAAGGCCCATGGTCTTATTTTCACCTACTTTTTCTCATTTTCATCATGACATACCCCTTGAAATGAGTTTGGAATGTTTGTAGGCAGTGATATTCTCAGGAAAAATTTGCTACAATCATGGAGTCCAAACTTGCCTTTCACCTTCTTTGATTATCTTACCAAAATCTTAGGTTTTAGGGTTGTTAGAGAAAAACAGTTACTGTTGTATTCTAAGTTCTCTATATCCCTTTTAAGTTCATTCATTTCTATTTAGTTCACCTCACCTTTTTCCCTTTTTCATTTATGATTTCTAAAAAATCTTCAATTTCTTGCTTGATTGTGCCAGTGTGCCTCTGCCCTTGTGCTTTTTTGCCTTGACTCCTTGTCTGGAAAACTGTTGGTCCAATTAGTCCTAAAACCCTGATTCTCTTTGAACATAGGCCTACTTCCTTTCTTCTTTCCTGAGTGTATCTTTCAATGAGGGGAAGGCCTCTTACCTTACCTAGTTTTCTGCTGATAGCCACCTTGACAGTCCTATAGAAGAGTCAATCATGGATAGTTGTTATTAGCAGATTTTGAACTTGATTAAGGTAGTCTTCCTTGAAGGTTTTCCTGGTCTCTTTTGATAACCAAAAATGCTGAATTCATTTTCATTAGATCCATCTTCTTGGCACATGTAAAAAAGTGATTTTAGAACACCATAAAAATCCTATAACCTATGAAACCCTAGATGACCTAGTGGGAGGCTTGTTGGGTTGGCTTTAGCTGAAAACTTGACTATGGGTATTTTAGGTGTAAACAGAGCTTTTGATAAATTTTATGCATTACAGACCAAAAACTACTGATTTTGATTTATCTAAAGATCCTAGGAAGGTAGCTTGAGACAACCAATGCTTGAGACACTTGGTGAATAGGGGAAAATTTTAGGCTACTTGGCAATCCAAGGTGGAAATGGAAGGGTTAGGAAAGTCAAAACAGAGTGGTAAGGTCAGAGGTGGCAAAACATAGTGAATATGAGTGGTATGAGCCCATTATGGGTTTATGGGGGTGATAGGCTGACCATGACTTGATAGAGTAGTGAAATAGTAGAAAATTTATCCTACGGATAATGAAGGCAGTGAGATTTATAGAACTCACAATATTCAAGAATTTTGTTTCTAGAAATCTAGGATAAACATTTAGTCATCTATAAAAAGCAAAAAATTACTGATGACTAACAGTGGCTCCACTTGGGGAGGGAAGGTCCTTTTCAGGAGGTGTCCAAAATTTCAGATCTCTAGTTTTATGAAGATTAGTGCCTCATCCATTGGGCAGATTTTTCCTTCATTTCATTTGTTGATGCTCCTTTGAAGTTGTGATCTCAAGAATCTGAAAAACATGATCACTTCAACCATCATTTATACTTACCCAGCCTACTTGCCTAAAATTTTGTCTTCCTTGGGTGCACTTGAAATGGAAAACCCTTGACATTATTTTGTTTTGAAAACAAAATCAAACTATCTACTTCTACTCTTATCACTTCTAAGAGTTCAGATTATGCTAGTGAACTCTTTTTATTCTCTACCTAGACTAACTTGACTGTCAAGATTAAGTTGTATGACAGACTTCATTCTCTAAGATATTTACATGAAATTGAAAACATGGTTTAAATGAGGATTAGACAATCTCACTTACCATGGGATGTGGCATTGGAACAAGCTGCAAAAAAATATTATTCTTGTATAAACAAACTAGAAATTATGAGCGCTGTGATTTATCATTTATTAGGCATTCCCATCTTCTCTTTGGTTCAGATTTGAGCATGTGGAACCAGTATCTTTCATTCCTAATCTATCCTTTCCGACAATTCAAGTTTGAATGATTTGTGAAGCTCTCTTTTACTAACTTATCAACACAAAATTAATAGCATGTTCAGCCATGATTAGTCTAGATGACTGAACAAGATCTTCCTTTTGAACAAGTAGTGGCATTTAGGTTTGCATACATTCAGTACTACTATTTTTTGGGTATGGGGCTGTACCTCTTTTCAAAAATTCCCTGTTTTTCCTTCTTTCTTTGTTTTTGTATTTTTGTTTTTTATAATCTCTCATCATGCAATGTTATGTACAATGAATGAAGGTTTGAAACTAGGAATATTGACAGAAATAGTGTTTTAGTATCCTGCAATTGACAGGACCTCCAAATAATTCTTCTACATTTAGTCCTTGTAAAAAGAAACAATTATGACCTCTAACTAACTGAATGAGGTAAGGATCTTTCCATAAATTCTCAAATTTTCCATGTTTACCTTTGTCCTCCCTCCTGGAATCCCATTTGAGTACTGTGTCTCCACTGTGGAAATTGTTGGCTTTAGTTCTTCTGTCAAATATTTTCTTTATGTTTTCTTGCACTGCTTGAGTCTTGTTGTAAACTTCCTCCCTTGTCTCCTGCAAATGAATGGTTTGGTTTAGCCTCCTTTGCATATCATTTTCTTCTGATTGCACTTCTTGGAGAAGCTTTATCACTGAGACTCCGAATGATGTTGGGAAAATGGCATCCATGCTATACACTAGTTGATAGGGAGACATACCGATTGATTTCTTGGTGGTTAGTCTATCAGCTCATAGTGCATGTACTAGCTTGCCATGCCATGATTTTTTATTACGTTCCAGAAGCTTCTTGATGATATTGACCAAGATTTTGTTAGAGGACTCAGCTAGCCCATTACCTTGAGGGTAATAAGATGTGGAATTTCCTAATGTGATGTGATATTTATAAGAAAATTCAACCATTATTTTGGATGTGAAGGCATCAACATTATCTATGATGATATTTCTAGGGCAACCAAATCTAGACAGGATGTTTGTCTCAAGAAATTTGATAATGACCGAGTCGGTGGCATTCCTAGATGGGATGGCTTCTATCCACTTGGTGAAGTAATCAGTAGCAGTGAGGATCCACTTGTGTTGGACAGATGAGGTGGGGTGAATCTCTCCAATGAAGTCCAAACCCCATTGTTGAAAATGAGCTTCAATAGTAATGGGATGCAAAAGTAGAGGTAGGGGTTTCCTCTTGCCGTAAAAAATTTGGCACTTATGGCAAGTCATGACCAATTTGTGGGTGTCAGGAAAAAGGGTAGGCCAATAGTAGCCAGCTCTAAGAATTTTGTTAGCTGTGGTTTTCCAGTAAAGATGGCCTCCCATTCTCCCTCATGTAGCTCATGCATGATCTTATTTGCATCATCTTTAAGCAAACATTTAAGAAAAATGCCTACAGAATTCTTCCAATATAACACTCCATCTAAAATAAAAAAAATTTAAAGCTTTTTGTTTCAGGAATCTAGCCTTTGTCTTTGATAATGCAGGAGGAGTATTAAGACAGAAAAGCACATATAAGATGTTAGCATACCAAGATGAATTTAGAAATACTTATTCAACATGGGGAGTTGTGCACTCTTCTTGTTCTTCTAAAACATCAACCATATTCATATCTAATGCTTTGAAATTTGATTCAGCCGTAGGTTTTGCAAATCCTTGTCCTTTAACCAGTTTAGTGGGTCTGATTTCTAAGTCATATTCTAAAATAATAGCAATCCACTTTCCCTTTTTTCTATCAGGGTCCTGGTTGAAAATTTCTTTGACAACTGTGTGTGGAATGAAAGCAATGATATGATAATGCAAGATATAAACTCTAAAGTCTTTTAATGCCTTAATCAAGGCAAAAGCTTGTTTCTCCATGATGTTGTACTTTAGAGGAGCATATCTAAGGGATTTGCTGAAGAAGGCTATCGGTTGTTCTTGCCCCATCATGTTCTTTTTCAATAACATTGCGGCAATGGTATGTTGAGATGAAAATGAGAAAATGTAGAAGTCTTTGGTAAAATCATGACTGATTAAAACCTGTGTTTGGGTGAGTGCTAGTTTAACTAGTTCAAAATATTTTTTAGCTTCCAAGGTCCATTTCACCCATATCTCCCTTTTTAGCATGTTTGTAATGTTCTTTAATAGTTCAACAAGGTTGGGGATGAACCTCCTCAAGAAGTTGATCTTCCCAATGAATGACTGCAACTCCTTGATGTTTCTAGGATGGAAAATTTGCAATATGCCTTCAATCCTTTTGGGGTCTATTTTGATTCTTTCTTCAGAGATGATGTGGCCTAGGAGTTTTCCTTCCTGGAGACCAAACAGTGTTTTCTTGGGATTTAAGGATAGGCCATAATTCCTACACTTTTCAAAAAAATTTCTCAAGTGGGTTAACTGCTCTTCATCAGTTTTAGAGTAAAAAATGATGTCATCAAGGTAAATGACTATGAAGTAGCCTATGTCTTCTAAAAAATATATGTCGATGGTCCTTTGGAAAATAGCCCCCGCATTCATCAACCCAAATGGAATTTTGACATACATGAATGTACTCGAAGATGTGGTGAAGGTAGTTTTGTGTTGATGACTTGGGAGTACTAGTACTTGGTTGTAACCAGATGTTGGCTTGAGGGGTTCCAACCTAGGTTCAGAGGTTAAGGTTTGCCAACAAACCCCTATACTATTGGCCCTTTCGGCAGTGACCTACTTGTGCAGGTCAAACTCTCACCCCAAGAAGTATGGGAGGGTGCTAGAGCCTGGTTTCCGCACCCTAAGAGAATTCGCATCTTAACAGATTATACAACAGATCTATTCGCAGGTCTACTAATTGGTATAATCCACAGTTAACAGAGCTACTACCTTCGCATCCATGTGTGTAATCAACAATATCAGCAGGTAATATTATAACACAGGAACAATAGATCTCAACAATACTTATATCTTAAAAAACTTCCTGGATTATCCACTCGTTCTCTAGCACTGTGGATAATCTGGGAAGTTTTTTAAAAAATGATCACCACATGAGTTTAAAAACCAAAATACTTATATCATAACAAATATATATTAACATCAAATAGTAAATGTAACAAATCCAATAGTTTGCATCAACAGTAATACATTAACTCAGATAACACAGGAATACTCTAACCAGATTCACATATATTATTATCCAACCCAACCTGCGCACACAGCCAGCAGGGTCTCCACACAGTAGGACTGAGGATCTCTGTGCACACAGCCAGCATGAGTCCTTACCCTTGCAACCCAACTAGATCTACCAATTTTCCACTAACATCAATCTCTATTCATTCCTACCTTAAGACTCAAAAAATATTCGTCTATTTATATTAGTTTAGCCTATGCATCCAATGGTCTGCAAACCATGGTTTGCGGACTCTTGGTCTACCCTTGACCCATTACAATGCATTTGGGGCTTTGACCCACCCCAAAACCCCTACGTTAGACTAAATAATACCAAAATATACAAAATGGATCCAATTCACAGCTTTCTAGGAGACCCTGATCCAACAGTCCCCCAACACAATCTTGTGACTCGTCTTGAGTCACTGTGATGGTGGGGTCTTCACCTGTGACAGTAGTAGTCTGATCATGTCCGCCAATAGAGGAAGCACACATTCACTCTGTTCTGCAACATTTTTCACAATATCAACCAATTTTTGTGAAATCAAACCTTCCGTCACGACTGTGACACTCTCTAGAGTTTGATCCAGCTGCTTAACAATAACATCTGCATCCTGTGAGAGCTTGAGGGCTTCGTCAGCCCAAGGCTTCAAACGGTCACCAAGGACCTTCTTCTTCTGTCGAAGCTCATCCATATAATGTTGGAGGGTGTGGTTGATTTTTAGCCGTGCCAAGCACTGAGAAGGAACCAAAGTTGGTAGGGTGGCTTCTATCTGTTCGAGCTCTTCTTCCTTCTACCTTAGGTCTTGGTTTATTTTCCGCAGGATCGGGTTGCGCTGGACCTTGGTCCATATTTGCATGCCTGTCTCTAGGAGTTGGGAACCCTATGTGATCTATCCTGTAATGAAGTTCGTAGCTGCGGTAACCAACGCAGCTCGCTGGGCTCGTACCTCTGGAGGTGTTTCGAGATGTAACTTAGCCTGCAAATCTACGATTTTGCTGCTCCATTTGTGTTCTGACCAACTAAAATTCCACCCAGGATGCCTTCAATGCTGCGACCAACCCTTCGATCTTAGCCTGAGGGGTCACTGTGGCCAGAATTTCTGTTGGAACCTCTGCGCAGAGTCGGTGAATCCAGTTTTCAAGCTCAGTTTGCTTTGTGATCATGAGGCACACTTCCAAGTTCCTTGCATCAATGGTCTGTTCGGCCACACCGAGCTGTTGGCACACTTTTTGGACCCGATAGTGAATTCCCTGAAATAAGGAGGAGGTATGGAAACCTTGCAATGCCTCATGTATTTTTCCCACATGCTCCAGAGGGTTCGGTCCATTCATGGGAAGGCCAGTAATCCTATGAACTAGCGCAACATCGATGGGGGTCCTGCCCTGGATCCACAGACAGTCGTCATGAATTAGGGCAAGAAATTGTCAGGCTAGCTAGTACGTGATGGTGTAGTGACCGAAATGTGGCATCCATAGTAGGTTCAAGAGCCCAAACTCGACCAATCCACACACCCATTGTTGGGGAACAATTTTGATCCCATCGTTGGCCTGAATTGTGTCAAGGTATAACTCAGGCACCAGCTACGGGAAGGCCTCCAAACTAGCCAAGTCATGATCATCAAATTTGAACTCGTAAAGCTTCCCAACTAGTTCACCAATGGTCAGGACCTCTTCCAGGGTCAGCGACATCTATAGATAAGTGATCAGGCCGTCGAGGTTCTTCGATGTGCACGTCGAGCGCCTACGCAACTGGACGAAGGGAGGTAACCAATAGATCTGGTCAGTAGCCTGGGCCTCTTCTTAAGCAGCACATGCTTGGGTCGTTGCTCTCGGGGATTTTACATTGCGGGGAGGAATAGGAGTCTTCCCTCCAGCCCATTTCGCGGGTTTCGGAAGTTTCATAGAGCCTTCTGCCTTTTCCTTTCCTTTCTTCATGACTAGTGTGGAGAGAACCTCTTCAGCTTTAGACTCTATCACCACCACTTCTTCGACTGCTTATTCCACTGAGGCCACTGGTTTCGAGGTTTCAGCAGGATTCGTGGCTGTCATCCTGGTGCGAAATATGAACTCGGGGTTGCTACTATCAGAGGGAGTAGGTTTCTCAAACATGAAAGAGACACCGTGGGCACAACACAAATTCATCAAGGACAAACATGCCAAGTATAAGCTATGCAAGTGATACAGAACCCTTGTCTAATCTAACCTGCCTATTTTATAGCTTTGGCACTCACTCAATGGTAGAGTAAACTTCACTTGGACCTTACCATCAAGTAAATGGAAAAAAATCTCCCGAAATCACCTCATTAAATGCCAACCACTCGTCTCATCCAACGGTAAGTTTTTCTTTTTACCTAATTTGACTATTCCAATGGCTAGTTTTCGTACCTTGGGCACGATCAGCGTACCCGTGCACCCCCATCGCACCCCTGTGCTTTGGGCATACCTCCAGTGTGCCCGCGCACTAGCTGCAGCCTGAGTTTCCTCCTTTCGAATGTACTTCTGCATCGCCCTAGCTCAGTCTGCAAGATCTTTATCGTTGCCTTGCCTACGGAGTGACTCTTGCTATGCCTTTGTGAGCGTGCCTTTCATGCTCCAGAATGTATCTGCACAGCACTTCCTCAACGCCTCGTTGATCCAAATGACTTGTGATAATAGTAAAATCTTCTGCCCGAGTGGCCAACTCCATCTTTTTTTGTGCTAATTTTCCGCAGGTGCCATGCTTGTAGCTAGGAACTTAGTGTTATCAGTGAAGTGCGCATCAACGACCCGAGTGGCGAACAGCTGTGCATCAGGCAATCCTTCTGTGACGTCAGTAGGTTCCTCCTTAGTCGTGATTTGGGACAAGTGATCGGGCCCATCCTCCATCTTTCCTGGCTTTACGATGATTTCTAAATCATATTCCTGGAACAGCAACAGCCACCGACAACTCCCCCCCCCCCCCCCAACATAGGCTTATTCCTTAAGTATTTTAAAGTCCACTGATCTGTAATCATCTTAGAGTGTTCGTTTAATAGGTAGTGCTGATACTCCTATAGTGTATAGACCATGGCCAATCCCTCCCACTCTGTAGTGGTGTCGTTGCACCCCGCCCTACTGGCAATTGCAATTGGGTGGTCAATGTCTCTTGTGCCAGACTATGTAAAGCCTGCTCCCAGGTTAATCACCGAGGTATCAATCTGAGCATGAAATATCTTTGTCCAATCCGGGAAATTAATAAGAGGTGCAGATACCATATTTTCTGTGAGTATCTAAAAGCTCTTCTAGCACTCGTCATCCCAAAAGAATGAATCATATTTCCTAAGTAGTTTTCGCAAAGGTGTTGTGATCAATGCGTATCCCTGAATGAATTTCCTATATTAGCTTGTATGCCCCAAGATCGAACGTAGCTGTTTCGCAGTCGTGGGTACTGCCATATTGAAGATAAGTCCAACTTTCGCTCCCTGTGTTCTCCTTTCCTGAACCATCATTGGATGTACCCAATCCAACTGCTCAACTGGCTCGATACTACCTACGACGAGCATTTTACCGACTTCTTTCTTGATCACTTGCTCATACTTAGGGTCTAGCCGATACGGCCACCGGTTTACAGGTTGTGCATCCAATTTGAGAGTGATGTGCATCACCCCTAAGTCCCTCATGATCCCCTTAAGCTCCGAAAATTTTGATGAAAATAAGCCTTGATATTTTGTGATCAGTTTGGAAATTTTTCCTATTGTCCCATCGTACCAGTAACCCTTGATTTTAGCCAACTTAGATTTCTCTTTCGCACCAATGTTAACTCTTTGCAGCTTCAATGGTTTTGTAATAGCCTCAATGTGTAACGGAGGTCCTGCAACCCCGCATTCCCCCTCTAATTCAGGGATTGAACCCTTGCGTGGGTCTTCATCACATTCTTCTATAGTGATATTGTAGTGGTTTACAATATCTTGCAACTGTGTTTCCCATGTGGGTAGTTCCCAGGCTGCGTTGGGCCTGGATTCACCAAATACAACAATAACAATATCCTACAGAGCTTCGTCAAGCACCTCCAATCTTCCTACTAACCTGAATGTCCCCAAAAATTCATCTTTTAAAGTCTCCCAATGGCGGGTGCATTGATGTAGCTCCACATCTAAGTACCATGTGGTGGGAATTGGTCCCAAGGCATGAAAAAACAAGTGAACCCATTCCTCTCGAGTGTGATCCCACCACTTTTCCATCTAGGTAAAAAAAATTTCGCGTGGATCTCCTGGGCCAAGAAATATTTTGACACGCACGTCGTTCAGAGGCTCGAATAGTAGGATCATCATATCTCGACATTCCTCCTAATCCTGGAATGCCTCCTTATGCGTGTCCCACCATCTTGCTGGTGTTGCGTGCAGAGCAAGGTTGAGGGCCCATAGCCTTCGTTATCTTGGAACCTTAGCTTCAAAGGTCCGAAGAAATTCTTTTATACTACCAAAACCATCAAAATAGGGAAGCTCTCTTACCTCTGAGGATATGCAGTGGAAGTCCTTTGTGATTCGTAGGCAACGCAGCGCAGAGACATCATGCAGCCAGTTTTTTCAATTTTTCATTTCTTCATCAGGGTCAGAAAAGCATTCGTTGTCCCCTTCCCATCAAAGCAAATCATCAGCCGTAGGATTGATCCATTCTTCGTCTCTCATGGTTAACTTGTAGATGTGATCCACCTCTTCTTCTTCACACACCGGCTCTGTATACCTTTCTCCTTCTACTGGATCTAGCAGGTCTACCACTCTTGTTCCTTCACTTTCAAAGACCATGCTTCTCTTTTCCAAATTGATAATACCGCCCATATCTATTGCCCAATCCAGTCCCAGGAGCACAGGATAGGGGTCTACATATTCTACAATCTCAATGACCTCAAAGTCAGCCCGAACCTTAACCCCTAGGATATCTACCATGATCTTAGATAATCTTCACAATGGTATGATCTTCTGCTAATTACCCATGTGCAGCTGGATTGTTGACCATTCTAACTTAGGTTCCCCCATTTGCTGCGAAGTCTGCTTAGGTAGTATGTTTGCATTTGAGCCTAGGTCCATAATAACCTAATCCATCTCATAATCAACAACCTGCATAGTTAACCGCATCTCCCTACTAGTGTGCCTCTTATGCTTATATAGCTTATGTACATCCTTGATTCCATAGTTGGGGTTGTTCTTTCTGCGCATTCGTCTATCAAGGCTTGGAGGTTTTCTATGGCCCTTTGGTTACAAAACAGCTTCATACACGCCCGCAGGAATGGTTTGACCTCATCATATGCTTTGAGGTTTGCAGGGTGCTGAGGAATAAGAGTCGCAGCCTTCGCAAAGTCTTGGTGAGCTATGACAAAAATTTATTTTTCCTTCTGTAAGTCCAAGCCTTCTTGTTTAAGGGCTGCATTTTGGATAAGAGGCTCTACCTTCGCTTTCTCCGCTACTCCTCTGCTGGCCATGCCACTGCGCATTATAACATTAATACTCAGTCTTTCATCTCGGGGTTCTGTCTTGAGCCTTTGCACATTCTGCGTTGGTGTATGTTGCTTCTCCTGTACCTTGGCTATTAGGATCAGGAAATCTTCAATCACATGATCCAGCTGTCTTTTGTATCTGTAGGATTTTCACGTAGGGTTCATGCGGTCCCTTGCAAAGTGCCCAATTTCCCCACAGTTATAGAAAATCAGTTTCCCCCTCCCCCTTCCTGCGCTTCTGCCTCGGCCTCCTCCCCACCCCTAGCAGGGGAGACACCCAAACCGGAGGGCGATCTTGGTGATGAAGGGTCTGATTGTACCCTATATAGGTTTCCTCTATCTAGCATTAGATCATAAGTTCAGCAGCTCTACTCATCATGGCCTATAGATCTGCAAAACTTGCACCAGTGTTGCTTTATTTCTGTGACATATGCGGCAAGGCGGGGGCAGTGGTTGATATCATGCAGGCTAGCAACGTGACAATCCTCGCACCATAACACCGACCCACTTTACCCTACAGCTTCCCTGGGACGCAATGGGCTAGGTCCCCTGACCTGCACATAGTCTGCTAACAGAGGACAACTATCTTTAGTGTGGCCCTTCGCCTTGCATCGTATGCACCATCTTTCAGGGCTAGCCTCTATTCCTCGCTCCTTCCGCAGATTATGGATCTCCATGTGCATTGCTTCTAGCTGGCCTTGTATTTTTTGTACTCCTAACTGGGTGTCATTCCTCGGTGCAGCTTCCAGCTTCATCGCAATCTCTAGGGCCTTTTCTAGCGACTCAATGGCTTGATGGCCCATCGGCACACACAGGTGGGGCAGAAACATATCAATGAACCATTCTGCATGCTATCTATCATCATACACAAATCATCCTTCTCTAATTACCTTCTTTAGCCATTGATCAACCTCCCATACAGACTCAGTCAATCCTTGCTTGAAATCTTTCAAATTGTTCACTATCTGAGAGTAGGACTTAGGCTTCTTGAACTGTTGTTTCAAGGCATTATTAATCTCTTTAATAGTAACACTCACATGCTGGTCAATGTATCCCATATAAAAGTCCAAGGCTCTCCCTTCAAAGGCAAGGGATAGTTGCGCCCTTTTCACAACATCGCTGGTAACATTCTGCACAGTCCATACCGATCCTACAACAAACTATAACTGATCCATGTCTTCGTCCCCTATGCCCTTGAAGGTGGGTAACCTCATGTGTGAGGCCATATCACCTTCTGGAGATGGAGGAGGTGAGTTCTTACCCCTATGAGGATTTTATGGTGGTGTATGCGGAGAACTAGGTGTAGTATAATTCCTTACCGAAATGTAGAAATATCGATCTCCTTATTGATTAGTTCTGTAGTATTTACCACTATGTATTGTACCCTCACTTTGATCGGAGCTCATTCACTCTGTATGGCTACACAAAATGATTTTTGCACACAATAAGATCTTAATTAGTAATGGCAGCGTTTTCAGAAACTTACCCAGGAAACCCATAAAGCATCTTCGTTGTGCCTCAGAATGTGACACGACTTGATCAATCACAAATTTTGTTACAAACCCTCCTATCACACTATCCACCCAGTGATCTACTGTGTGAGTGATGGAGTTATCAGTTTGTTCTAACTGCTAAATCAGCTCTGGGGTCCACTACGTGATCTGTCCATCCTTCCAGAACTTCTTTAAATCTACGAGCCTTGCGAGCCACTCCTGAAGCTCGATCGCAAATGTTAAAAAGAAAATTGCGTAAGTTTATGTGAAAATGTACCTATTCTTCCACTGCTCGGTGGTTAGCTTTACACTCCCATTCTCTCTTACTGCAAATTCCTGAATTTGTTTTTCAAAACACTCGTCAATCTCTTTCTTCTCTGGTCTCCAATGTAGTCTTGGCATTACCCGATCTCTCTCTCAAAATTCTCCCGGTCTTGACAACGAAACCATTTTTTGGCTCGAGGGGTCCTGACCCAGGTTGGGAGGTTAAGGTTTTCCAACAAACCCCTACACTACTGGCCCTTTCGGCAGTGACCTTCTTGCACAGGTCAAAGTCTCACCCAAAGCAGTATGGGAGGGTGTTGGAACCAGGTTTCTGCACCCTGAGAGAGAGTATGTAACTCAAGCAGTTCAGAGTTCACAGCTTAACATATTATACAACAGATCTATTCGCAGGTCCGCTAATCTGTATAATCCACATTTAACAGAGATACTACCTTCGCATCCACGTTCGTAATCAGCAATATCAGTAGGTAATATTATAACACAGGAATAATAGATCGCAACAACACTTATATCATAACAGAGACAGATTAATAGCAAATAGTAAATGTAACAGATCCAATAGTTCACATCAACAGTAATACATTAACTCAGATAACATAGGAATACTCTAACCAGGTTCACATATATTATTATCAAACCCAATGCACTCCAACCCAACCTATGCACACATCCAATAGTGTCCTCACACAGCAGGACTGAGGATCTCTACGCACACAGCCAGCAGGAGTCCTTACCCTCACAACCCAACCAGATCTACCAATTCGCCACTAACATGAATCTCTACTCATTCCTACCTTAAGACTCAAAAAAGGCTCCTCTATTTATATTATTTTAGCCTATGCATCCAATGGTCCACAAACCCATGGTTTGAAAACTGTTGGTCTACCCTTGACCTGTTACAATAAATTCGGGGCTTTGACCCACCCCAAAACCCCTGCGCTAGACTAAATAATACAAAAATATACAAAAATGGACACAATTCGCATCTTTTTAGGAGACCCTGATCCAACATCAAAGAAGCCATCAAGAAGTGAGATTCTCTTAGAGCCAACTACCTTTTTATGTATGTGATCCATTTGAGGCAGGGGGTAGTTGTCTTTTAGGGAATCTTTGTTCATATTTCTAAAGTCAATGCAAAGCCTAATCTCCCCAGTCTTCTTCCTAACTGACACAAGGTTAGAAACTCACTCTAAGTATCTAAGAGGAACTATGATCCCGACATCATACATATTAGTAGAAATTCTTTCGGTAATAATCACATGCAAAAGAACTATGATCCCGACATCATACATATTTTTAATATCCTTCTCAACTAAAGGTAGTAAGATAGGGTTTATTTTCGTCAATTTTTTCTCGGAAGGTTTCTAATTTTCCTTAAGAGGAATTTTATGTTGAATAATGCTTGTGTCATATGATTTCAAATCCTCATACCCCCAGGAAAACACATATTTAAACTCCTGAAAAAGTTCAATATATCTATGTTTCATGTGAGGAGGAATAGTTTTGGAGAGTTTCATCATTTTGAGTTCCTTTAGGCTGCATGTGTTATACTCCTCTACATCATTCTCGGTGGATTCTATCTTTGGTTTTTTAGCCACATCATTAAAGTAGAACAACTCTTATAATGGTGCAAGTCGCCTTGGTAATGTATCATCTTTACATTGTAAAACCTCAAGGTCCCTTTGGTCTAGATCCTCAAACAATTCTGCCTCACAAGGATGTGCAAGAAGATTTATATCAACAGTATAGGACAGCTCTAGGCTTGGTCTTGTTCCTGCAAATTCATTCCTAGATTGTAGAAATTCATCAATTTTTTCATCACCCTCAAACACTTGCCAATGGTTCATGTTATCAGTAACTGTAGGCTAGTTTTTTACTTTGACAGTGTATTTTTCAGTTGCATGGGGTATTTTGAAATTGCTAGTAGCAAAGGCAAGCTCATTGGCAAGGCAGTTTTGGGCTCTAGGGATGAAAGTGAGCTGATATTTCTCAAAGGTTTTGAGGAGATATAGGGTAGCATTTTTGTACCCTCTCAATCTTGGATTCTTTGCTGAATACTCACCTTTGATTTTTTTAATGACCAGCTCTGAATCTCCTTGGGGAGAGATTTTCTTAGCTCATAAGTCTTTGAGCAAGTGCAAGGCAAGGAGGAGAGCCTCATATTCTGCAATGTTATTAGTGCACTGAAAATATAGTTTATATGAATGGCCTTCATTTGTGTTATGTATCCAAATACAAGCTCCTGAACCTAATTTTCCACAAGAGCCATCAAAGCTCATGTTCCAAGGTGTTTCTATTTCATGTTCACCATTATGTTGTTGTTCAGGGCTGCTAGAGTTTAGGATGACATGTTCTTCATTTGAGGACAAATTTGGCTGTTGTGGAGGGTCTAGATCTTTGTCATTTTCATCCACTTGTTCACCAATGTCATTTTCATTATACAAGATGAATGATTCTAAGTCTGAATGAATGGAATAGATAGGGGTTTTGTTGGGCCTATCTAGGCTACTTACCATATACTTCATGTGGGAGTCTCGGTATAACCTTCTGGTTTGATTGAAAACAGGGATGGTAGCATATGACATGTCAAGTTGGAGGTTTCCCTGAAGTTTGGATCACCAAGATCCAGAAAAAAGCATGCCATACTTCGGGGGAATGTCAGCAACAACTATGTCCACGACTAGGCTCTTAGCAGGTATTTGTGGGAGATTGACACAAAGATCCTTGATTATGCCCAAACACTTGACTCTGCTGGAATCGAATGAGTACAATTCCTTGTAAGGCTTAGTTATTTATAAGCCTAATATCTCCATCACAACTTTAGGCATGAGGTTGTGTGAGGCACTAGAGTCTAGCATGGAATTGTGCAAAATTTTATCATGTGTGTTTAAGCTGACATAGAAAGGAGGAATGGCTCCTTCTTGATACTTTCCTTCTACTTCAGGACCAAACAACAGTTATAGTTTATCATCTGTCAATTTTAAGGTATCAGTATCATTTCCCATGTTTAAGACTCTCAAAACTTGGGACCTATACACTTCTTGAGTAACCAGTTCGGTGAGAGGCATCATGATCTTGATTTTAGCAATATCTCCCTCAAAACTGAAAGATACTTGTATTTTGGACATATTTACATCGGTCTTATCAGCCATAATATTTTCTACAAGTTTAGTTTGCTGATTTTGTTTCGGGACTTTGGACAAAATAGTTTTCTCAGGGCCATTAGTAGAGGCACTAGGGTAGCTTGTGTCACCACTTGGTTGGCTATCTTTGTCTTTGTTTAGATTATTTTTCTTAGCCATGGTGTTAGTAATGTCTGCTGTCTTCTTAGGAGTGTTTTCAGGTGTTTTCATAGCAACAGTGTCTTCTTTATTCTTCTGGGGGTTTTCTTGATTCTTTTTGGAGTTCTCTTGGTTCTTTTTACTCCTAAAGTCATATTGCCTACAGACTTCCATTATGAAATTTTTAAATCCAAATTGATAGTCTTTAGAATCCTCATAGTTTGTTTCAGTTTGAGCTAAGGAAAAGAAGCCTTGTTCTTATTCTCTGAGAAAAACCTCACCCTCACTATCGGAACCTATCAAGTTAACATGTTATGCTTCAGGTTCTTTAGTCCCTCTTCCCTCTTCATCTATATAATTATCTTGGAAAGGGGTCCTAATTTGTTTGTCATTATCTCTTGGTCTGTTTTGGGGAGGATCTCTTCTAAATTTTGGATTCCTATTTCTATTCTGAGGATTTACCTGGTTTTCCTTAGGAGGTGTTCTTTCACTCAAGTTTATTTTTTCCATCATCCTTTCCATTACCCTCACCAAATTATCAATCTTGGCATCAGATGAGGAGGTTGAGGTCATTGTTTCATCTTTGTAGGTGTCTCTCTTTTCTGATCTCATCCTAGCCCTCTTTTCAATTAGGTTGGCCTCTACACATATAGCCCCCTTTTGCATGTCTTCTAAAGTTCAGGGCTCTGTTTCTCTTAGTTGATAGGCCATTTCTGGATCAAAACCTTCTGGAAAATTTAATACTGCTAGGCCTCGTGGGCGTTTCATGTGAGGTGGGAGGGAAATGTAGTCACTGTTAAACCTGGTGCAATAATCTTGTACACTTTATCCCACATTCCTTTTAAGATTTTTATATTCTGAAAGGATTTGGAGGGGGTTTTTCTTGATTTCCCACTTGTTTATGAAGGTTTGGTAAAGGGGACGGAGATCATGTATGGTGTTAGGAGTCAAGCCCTTGAACCATTTTTTGGCTTCTCCTCCTAAGCTTTGTGCAAATATCCTCATTTTAATGGTTTCCTCTTCTAATTCCATGTAATTAAAGGCATCATTTATCCTATCTACATGTTGTTGAGTAGTGATGGATTCAGCTCCAGTAAAGTGAGGGATTTTCCACTAGTAATCTTGTGGTAAAGGTAACAAAGGTTGTGGTAATACCAGGGGGGCATACGAAGCTGCCATGATG
Organism: Pinus albicaulis; assembly: GCA_034641835.2. Taxonomy (NCBI): domain Eukaryota; kingdom Viridiplantae; phylum Streptophyta; class Pinopsida; order Pinales; family Pinaceae; genus Pinus; species Pinus albicaulis. The sequence continues at coordinate 207,904,576 of CM076578.1, read as the reverse complement.
GGGGCTAGTGGAACCCAAGGAGGATTTACAAGGGGAGGATTTGTGAGAGGTGGTGGGGGATGGAGTGAAGTGGTTTGAACAGTGGAGGTATGGTTAGGGGTGGTAGAGGTACTTGAACCAGTAAACCGGTTTTGAGCAGATTTGGTATGAAAAGAGATAAAGTGATGGAGAAGCTGTAAGTTAGGGGGAGTGGAAGGAGAGACTTCTCTGCTTGAACTCTATTGCAAATCTAAGGGCTCAAGGTCAGTTTGGTCAATCCCACTTTGTGACTTGGTTCTAAAGAGGTTTCTTGTATGGTGCGAGTCAAACTGGGGATCTTGCAAAGCTATAAGATGTTCGAGGAGAGTGCTTGCTCTATGGATATTCCTAACAAGAGTTGAGTTCTCAGTTTTAGAAGTTTTCCACAAAATATTTTATGGGTCATCAACTATATTAGGAGGATTTGGATCTGGATGAGATCTGGTATGAATCCTTTGTGAAGCCAGATTTCAAACTCAAAGTGTAGAGAGGCTAGAAGTTTTAGGACTGTTTTCAGAAGGATGACCTCTCTTAGTGTTTTCTAAACTCACACAGTGTGTGACCGGGCCTTTGAACTTCTCAGGGCTGCTTTGACACAATCCTAGGAAATCTATGAAAGCTAGTGAGGTTAGAAGGCCTACTGGAGGCTTGTGGAGTCGCCAGGTGGATATTTTTGTTGTTTTAAGGATGTATGTTTATGGTCCACCACCAATAGCTAACAAAAAATGAATCTAGGGATGTTTAGGGGTTTTCTGAGTTTTTCTATGTAGCCCTAAGGTTTCTATGAGTGTCCTATAGCTGAGTCATCATTTTGCTAGGATGGTGAGACAACTATATTCAACTCTTGGCTATCAGTTGAGTTTTCTATGATTAGATAAGGGTCTCTAAAGTTATAAGGAGTGCTTAGATTGTCACTAACTCAAAAGGTCCCACCGTGATCATCATTATGTTAGGGTCACGTGATTTAGCAGTTTGGTAGACCAAATGCACAAGGTAACATCAGACCAATCTTTGGAGTCCTAGGACCTAGCCTTCTTGGACTCAGAGAGGGCTCTCGCTATTGTATGCAAGGATGTGAAATTGTTTGCTTCTGGGGTTCTGATTTTAGGCTAGATGTTAAGTGTAGTGTTTGTTGTTTGTTTTTGGTTAGGTAAGATGATCGAGTAGAATAGGTGGAGTGAGAAGTATTCAAATCAATTGGGCTATGGAGTCTATGAAATTCATGGATATCTCAACAATGGAACAAGATTCTTAACAGGGAAAATACAACATAATCAGTAGATATTTAAGGCATGTGTGAAGTGGAATGGACAAAATTTTTGTGAAGATAGTAGGTGTGTAAGGGTAGTGAAGAATCCTTAAACAATTACATTTTAGACAAGATGATCTCAAATACTGATCGACATAAGGATATAATCATAAAACATGGCAAAATAATAGCTTTTGATTATACTTAAGGAAACAAGCATCAAGATGAACAATTCAGTGAACCATGGAAAGCAAGAAAACTATCTAACTCCTAGTGATTTTACCTTCAAGACTTAGAAAACATACAAGATAACATATAACTTAAATCAGAGAAGAGGGAACTCCTAAGAATCTAAGATCAAGCTATAAATAAATTTAAAGCAACTTCTTGGGCATGTACAAAGGGCATGATCAGAACATTACCTCTTTGGCTAAAACCTAACAAGTAATACTTCAAAGAGAGATTCCAAAACATAGTTTATATAACATCAAATAGGCAAGGCTAACCATCAAACATATTTGAAAACCACTATACTGAACCATTCATGGAATAAAAAATCATAGGTGGGTCTAAGAAGAAATTAAGAATTTCTTAAACTAATCCAGCAGGAGAAAACATAAAGAAAACAGACAACAGGAAGGACTAAGGTGCCTCAAACAACATTTCTCAACCTATAGTTTTCTGTTCTATTGCAACATAGAAATATGGAAACATAATGAAACATAAGGAAAAAAAACTAATGAGAAACACCTCACCATTAATCATGGTTAGGGATCCTGCAAGCTATCCTCCTTCATCGTCAATCAAAGCAATCCATTTAGAAACTCCACAAGACCAATTTCTTCTCCAAGCTCAAGAAAACCATGTATTGCTCTCAAAACTCATCAAATGCAAACATTTACAATGAAGCCCTCATGCTCTATTTATCTTAGGAAAGAAGGGAAAAACCCCTAGATAGGGTTGGAAAATGTCAAAACAAGTCATAAATGTCATTTATGCCTAAGAGACCATGCAAGGCCCAAGGAATAAATATCCCATGAAATAAATGCCAAAATTACTTCTAGCACCTAATTCCAGAGTGATTAGCCTCAAAAAACACTAAAATATGATTTTTCAATAAATGAGTGTGTTTTTTTGACTTTTGGCCAAAACTGCCCAAATTGGTCTGAATGCACAACACCTTCCCGGGCAGAAAATAGGTCCACTTGCAGCTAGATTTTCGACCCCTTCCTGATGTCAGATATTGTCCCGTGATGGCCCGTTGGAAAGCTGGATGAGTCTACTTTTGAAACTTACCTTTTTTTTTTTATCGAGCTCTTGCAACCTATCCAACAAGCTAACTTCCCAAAACTTCTCTGAGTGCAGCACCAAGTCTGTAAAGGAGGCAAAACGGTATAAAAAGAGGTGTTTTTTGACCTTTTGAGGGATCCAAAGTGCTCCAAAAGCTCTAAAAATTGGTGAGAATAATGTACTAGTCATGATAAATCCACAAAAATAGATTTTTCCCTCTGAGGATGCTTGATTAATTAGCGTAACGCCAGGGGTCCTGCGCTAATAGGCCTCCAAATTCACAAAAAACAAAAAATGTTCAGAAATACCCCAAATTTCGTGGACAACTTCTTCAAGGGGTTCGAGAAGCCTGTGGAAAATCTTGGGCCATGTCTCCAAGTATTTCTTGGTCTTTACCTTCTTTGAGTGCTTGAATTTCTAGGAGAGCCTCTTTGATCTTTGCACTATTGAGCTTGTGTTTCAAAGCATAATGTTTAGTCATCCTCCTTTGTAGATCAAGATCATGATTTTCCCTCTTCAACTTAGCATCCAAGTGAATGTTGGCTCTTTCCAACCAAGGCTCCCAATCATGAGCTATATCCAAAGCCAATAGTTGATCTAGAGGGAGTTGTTCTGTTAGGGTAGATTCCTGTTCTCTTTGCTTTGCTAATGCCTTCTTTAGCCCCATCTTTCTAGGTCTCTTCCTAGATTTTCCTTCCTCATCCTCACTTTCTTCATAAGTGCCCATGTAATCTTATAGTCTTACTTGTGCCCTTTGTGCCTCTTTTTGGGCCTTGATTTCCCTTGCCTCATTAATAGCAATTTGTGCTCCTAGCTTCCTATTCTCCTTGTCAAGGGCATCATTCACACTCATGGCCCTATCCAGGTTTGCTTGAAGGTATTCTATGAGGGCATTCTTGTTCTAAATGAGAAAGTTTGAAATCCTTGTTTCATTTTCCTCATCACTGTCTACTTGGATGATTTCAAACTCCCTCTCAACCTCATGGTCTTCTTATTTTACCTTCAGTTTGGCTTTGTCCAGTGGCTGAGCTGAAGTAGATGGTAAGGTCCCTTGCCTCTTAGAGGCAACAAACACCTACCTTGACCCTCTCTGATATGTCATGAAAAGAGGTGTGACTGCTGTTTTGTAGGTGTCTTGATCATGGCTATGATCCTTGGTGATGTCATCAAATTCTTCATTTTCATTATTGAAAGAGGTGTGACTGTTGTTTTGTAGGTATCTTGATCATGGCTATGATCCTTGCTACTGTCATCAACTTATTCATTTTCATTATTGGTATCATCAGTCATCATATTTTCTGCCTCATCATTGTCTTCAACATCATCAGCACTCTCATCCTTTTCACTGATTTCTTCATTTCATTTGGTTCTTCATTTGAACTACTTGTCTTTACATTTCTAGGGTCATCATGTTCACTATCACCCTCTGCACTTTCTTCACTATAATCTTGCTCATCATGAAGGCTACTCTCCTCTTTATCTTTGGCACTATCAACATCTTCATCATCACTATGAAACTTATTGTTTTCATGACTGTCATGATTGTTGTCATGACTATCATGATTGTTCTCATGACATTCATGACTATTTTCGTCTTTGGTGCCCTTTTCATCACTGAGGCTTGCTTGTTTGGTGTCAGTGTCTTCTTCATTTTCTGTTTTATCATTACTATCATCACCTTCATCATTTTAATCTTCTTCATATATGTCCATGTCCTCTACTTCTTTTTCACTATTTTTCTCTGCATCACTGCCATGCTCACTGTATTCATCTTCATCATTGTCTTCTATCCCTTCATCATTTTCTGCCTCCTCATCAGGGCTTCATTATTTTTCACACTCATTATCTTGCTCTATCTCCATGTTCACTGCCTCTTGTGGGCTTAATTCATCATATCCTTCACCTTCATTGTGTATAGAGTCATTATCATCCTCTGACAATGTGTCCTCTGTTTTGTTGTTGACCTCCTCTTCACTGTTTTTTTCTTCACCAGTTTCCTCCTCCTCATCATTTTTCTCTTCTTCACTCTCTTTTTGTGCCTCATCATTTTCCTCTTCTCCCTCACTGATTTCATCACCTTCATGGCCAACACTTTGTTCTTTAGCATCACTTTCTTCCTCATCTTAGGCTGACTCATTTGCACTATTACCCTCACTACCATCACTTTGTTCATTATTGCCACTCTCTTCCTCTTAATTTGATGCATCAAGAGAAGGGGAAGAAAGGAGGTTTCCTTGAGTTGAGGGCACTTGTGTAGATGAGGAGGGCAAGTTTGGTTGATGAGGAAGTTGTGGACTTGTGAAGACTTCATGAGCTATGAATACCTCCCAAGGTATACCCTGTTGTTCCAATTGATGTAATACCACCGTCATGATCAAGGAATGGTGAAATACACTTTGCATTTTTTGGGAAGGACTCCTTCTCTGGACAACAGAAGACATTTTGTCCATAATTCTATAGAGGTAGTAGGGCAAGTTGAGAATCTTAACCCTTGTGAAATGCATGAGGAGTCTAAGATGGTATGAATAAAGCCTGGAGAACCTCCCCTCATAGGTGAAGTACTTCATGATAACTCTCATCAAGGGTGCAAATCTCTGTTTGAGGTGTGAGAAGGGAAAAACAGACCTGCAGCCTTGTCTATACCTAGTCTTGATAAATAGCTCACAATAATCCTTGTCCAGTTTGGCTTTCTTAAACCATTTTTCACTAACAGCAGGGATACCAGTAGCATTTGAGATGGCATCTACTGATAGTTCAAAATCCACCCCTACAAGGATTGATTTTTTGTTGTGGAGGTTGAGGACAAACAATCTTATAAGCTCTGGGTGGCTTTGTACTTATTTGACTCTCTCAAAAAATTGGAAACACCATGCATCTTTGGAACATGAGAGGATCATGGGTGATGAGGTGATGTCTACTGTGCTCTAGGGTTCAAACCTATTCACTTTCCCTCCTTTGTGTTTTGGTCTCATAGGCCCTTGGCCTTTGTCACTGTTGCCACTGTTTTTTGCTCCTGACATGGTGATTAGGGTTGATGATGGTCAAACTTGGGGAAGAGGAGTAAAATGAAAATAGTGGTGGGTGTTGGCTCGAGGGGTCCTGACCCAGGTTCAGAGGTTAAGGTTTGCCAACAAACCCCTATACTACTGGCCCTTTCGGTAGTGACCTGCTTGCGGAGGTCAAAGTCTCACCCGAAGCAGTATGGGTGGGTGCTGGAACTAGGTTTTCGCACCCTGAGAGACGATAGGTAAGCCAAGCTGAGCTGCATACGGCTTTATAATGACCAGATCTATAGATTCCCTTCACATCCACGTGTGTAGTACCTAATATAATTATAGTACTCTTCAAATCATACATTCCTAAATATTAGTGCAGGGGTTACAATTGTTCTCACATAAAATATAGCAAAACAGACATAGATCAGATGTTCGCGCAACAACAACAATTAAAACAGTTACTTTCATAGCTCAACACAGAAAATGCATAACATAATAGCTATTAGATATTTGCATCAACAATACAAATATATTCAATTACGTCAACAATTCTTCACAGTCATTAATCCTTCAGATCCTTCTTACAATACCCAAACCCAATATGCGCACATAGTAGAAGGGTTCGCACATAGCAAGACCTCGGATATCTGCACACATAGCCAGTAGGAGTCCTTTCCCCAAAAACCCAACATATATACTAAGCCACAATTTGGATCAAGTTCTAATCATATCCTGCCTTACAATTCAAAATGTCCTTATATTTATAGAAATCTAGCCTAATCTTTCCTATGGTATGCAAACCATGGTTTGCAGACTATAGGTCTACCCTTTGACCCATTACAATGCTTTCGGGGTTTTGACCCACCCCAAAAACCTTGCACTAGAGTAAATATAATAAAAAATATGCAAAAGTGGACCAGTTACGTAGCTTGCAGGAGACCCTATTCCAACAGTCCCCCAACATAATCTTGTGACTTGTCCGAAGTCACTGTGGCCATGGGTCCGCCAATTGTCCCTGAAGCTGCTTGATTATCCTGAACAGCGTGCATATCCTATTTGTGTCTCAGCACCCCATCATTGGTGAACCTATTCTGCCTGAGACATCTATTCCGGCCATGTAGTCATTTAACCCTGTATGGTTTGAGCTGACTTCCATTGACATATCTTGGGAACACGTCACTGCGTAGAGTAGCTAATCTAACCACTCCACCATCCGTGATTTCCTTAACTGTATAGGGACCAAGCTAGTGTTGTCGGAATTTCCCAGGGTGTTTCGCAAATTGGATATCATACAAGAGGACCAGGTCGCCTTCCACGAAGGTCTTTTGGTGAATATGCTGATCGTGCCAAGCTTTGTCGCAGGCCTTCTGAACCTGCTCATGAAAGTTAGCGATGAACCGATCTTCTTCCAACACCTAAAGCTGAGCAAGGCTCTCCTCCATGACGTCAAGTTCTGCCATATTTGTAAATTCTGTGATACGTAGACTAGGAACAATGTATTCAATTGGCATAATGGCCTCTTTGTCATAGACCATCCGAAAGGGGGTCCTTCCTGTTAACTTCTTGCAGGTCATCCGAAAGGCCCAAATAATAGAGGGGATGCACACGTCCCAATCACTGCGATCAGCATTGCAGACCTTAGTTAGTGCGTGCTCTAAGATTTTGTTGAAAGCCTCGACCACCCCGTTTGCGTGTGGATGATATGGCGTGATTTTTGCGTTATGGATCCGAAATTCCTCATTCAGGGCTTGTATCATTTCATTAACAAAGTGCGTATCTCTGTCGATTATCAGGATCTTTGGGCATCCAAATATTGTTATGATTTTCTCAAAGATGAAGTGTGCGGTGGTATCTGTAGTACAATCCTTCACCGCTTGTGCTTCAACCCATCGAGTGACATAATCAATGGTGGTAATAATGTAGCACGCACCCGTCTTCCTGCCTAGAGGATTGATTGGTCCTACAAAATCAATGGCCCATTTATCAAAGGCTTGCAAAGCTATTTGTGGTTACAATGGCATCTCATCCTTTCATGATGGTCATCCTGTCCACTGGCACGTATCACATGATTTACAATAGTCGTGAGAATCATGATGTAGGGTAGGCCACCATAACCCAGATCTCAAGATCTTTTGTGTCATTGCCTTCCCTGCGTAGTGGCCTCCTGCGACGCCTTTGTGAGCCTCCACCATGACAACGTGCCTTTCATGTTCCAGAACGTGTCTGTGCAGTACCTCATCAGCTCCTAGCTTGTATAATTGGCCTGCGATGATAGTAAAGTCCGCCACTCGAGTAACCAACTCCTTCTTTTTCTATATTGAATATTCTGCCGAGGTCACGCCTGTAGTCAAGAAATGAATGATATCAGCGAAGTGTGCGTCAACAACCTTAATGGCGAACATTTGTGCGTCCGGTAATCCTTCCTTCAAGTTAGTAGGTTCTTCGCCCGTCTCAATGCATGACAGATGATCTAGTCCCGCATTCAGCCTTCATGGCTTGACTATGATTGCAAAATCGTATTCTTGAAATAGCAACAACCATCTCCAAATCTTCCCCCCAACACAGGCTTGTTCACAAGGTATTTTAAAGTCGAATGATCAGTAAACATCTTAAAGTGCCCACCTACCAAATAGTGTCGATATTTCTATAATGCGTATACCATAGTCAGTCCCTCTCATTCGGTAGTCGATTAGTTGCGCTCTATGCCAGAGATTTTTCTACTAGCAAAGGCAACCGGGTGATAAATATCTCCCACCCCAGGCTGAGTTAGGACAGCTCCCAAGGCGATTCCCGATGCATCCACATGTAGGTAAAATTCCTTCAACTAGTCAAGAAATATTAGTATGGGTGCAGAGACCATATTCTCTTTGAGTAGCTCAAAACTCTTCTGAAATTCATCATTCCAAAAAAATTAAACATCCTTTTTAAGCAGTTTTTCCATAGGTGCGGTGATCAGTGTGTACCCCTGAATGAACTTTCTATAGTAGCCCGTGTGTCTGAGAATCGAACGCAGTTGTTTCTCTGTTGTTGGAACCGCTAGGTTTATGATTACTGTGACCTTCACAGGATCAACCATCAGCCCTTGTCGGCATACTATGTGTACAAGAAAGATTCCAAAAGGCACACAGAAGATACATTTCTTGATATTCAAGGAAATCTTGTGCTTTTGGCAGGCATCCAACATCATGGGCAGGTTAGAGACATGATCCTTTACCAAGTCGAATAAAGTCCAGATGTCAAAACAAACTTCTAGAAACTTATGTATGAATTATTTGAATACGGAAACTACTACCCTTGAGAATATAGCAGGTGCATTCTTGAGACCAAAGGGCATGACCATATATTGAAAGGATCCCCATTCTGTGGCAAACGTAGTCTTACTACGATCTTTAGGTGCGATTCTGATCTAGTGCTATCCTGAGAACCCATCAATGAAGGAATATGCTTCCTGTCTGCCCACGATATCAAGAATTTCATTTGAGAAAGGCGTAGGGAAGGGGTCATGTACACAGGCGTCGTTTAACTTGCGTAGGTCCACGCAGATGCGTATCTCCCCCTTTGTTTTCTTCTCTTGGATGACCATCGGACTTACCTAATCAGACTATTCAACCGGTTCAATGATACCTGCAACAAGCATTTTGTCCAGTTCTTCTCTAACTTTTTGCTTATATTTAGGGTTCAACCGATAAGGCCGCTGCTTTACAGGGTGTGCCTCTAGTTTCAGAGTTATGTGCATAATGCCTAGTTCCCCTATGATTCCTTTGAGCTCGAAAAACTTTGTTGGGAATAAGTCTTGATATTCTATAAGTAGCTCTGCAATTTTTCCTATGGTTCCTTCGTCCCAATAGTCCCCAATCTTGGCCAACTTAGGATGTTCTTCCATCCCAATATTAATTTCACGTAGCTTGAGAGGCTGGGTAACATCAATATTCTGTAGTGGAGGTCCAGTAACTGTATGTTCTCCCTCGTATTTTGGGACAGAGACGTTCCGAGGATTATCTTCCTCTTCTTCTATCACCAAGCTCCGATAGTCGATAATGTCCTGCATCTACGCTTCCCATGTCAAGACCTCCGGTGCAGTGTGATGGTGCGAGTCATTAAACACAAAAGCATCGATGTCCTACAGAGCTTCGTTGAGCGCCTCCGTTCCTCCAATTAGCCTGAAATTTCCTATAAATTCATATTTTAGTGTTTCCCAATGGTGGGTACGCTAATGTAGCTCCGCATCTAAATACCATGCGATGGGGATAGGCCCCAAGGCATGAATAAACAGATGAACCCACTCCTCTATAGTCTGGTTGGACCATTTTTCCATCCAGGTAAGCATATGTTCATGGGGATCTCTGAGCCCCAGGAATGTCTTGGCACGTACGTCAGCCAGGGGTGCAAATCGCAGGATCATCATATCCTGACATTCCTCCCAATCCTGGAATGCTTCTTTGTGGGTGTCCCACCATCATGTAGGTGTTCCTTGCATAGCTAGATTAAGGGCCCATAGCCTCCGTTCTCTCAGAACCGCAGCTTCCAGTGTTCTCAGGAACTCCTTGATGCTACCGGACTCATCAAAATGGGGTAGATCTCTTACCTCTAAGGAAATGCAGCGGAAGACCCTTGTGACTCGAAGACATCGCAACGCCGAGACATCGTGCAACCGGTTTTGCCAATTTTCTATCTCCTCATCAGAATCAGAGAAGCATTCATTATCATTTCCCTTACAAAGTACTCCGTCCGCCGTTGGGTTGATCACATCTCGCTTATTTAACTTATAGAAATGGTCCACATCCTCCTTCTTGCGTACTGGTTCAGTGTAGCGTTTACCTTCCGCAGGGTCTAATGGTACTATCACCCTTGTGCCATTATTTTCAAAAACCATTCTTCTCTTATTTAAGTTAATGATACCGCCCATGTCGATGGCCCAATCCAATCCTAGTAGTGCAGTGTAATATTCCTTTTTAGGAATTTCTGCAATTTCTTCAATGAGGACGTTGTATAAGGAAAACCATGCAATAAAGACATATAATGGGACTTGGATCCTCTTGTATATGATGTATGTAGCTTAAATATAAAAGGAAATTAGAAACAAATCATTCTAGCTACACTAAACAAATCTACCCAGCTCAAATATGCTCAAAAGCACCCCAATCCCACTACTTCATAAAATAGAAATGCCAGAGACTGCAACAGCGTTATTTTTATTATGAAATCTACAGAAGAATATAATGTAACATAGATCTAGATCTTTCATTTATCATAGAATCAGAAATGAGAGGCTTGACCTCTTTTACAAGCACATCGAAGCACCCCGGCAAGGGTTTCCGGCAAAATGGCAACATAAGATGCAGCACTGTAGAAAATAATGTTGTACCCAGAAAATATGTATTATAAAATAATAAATTTAAAATAAAATAGAAAAATAATACAGAAATTGGCCCAAGGCCTTCCTCAAAAGACCTCCCGGAGTGATATAGACACCTCCTCCATAGAAACAAGCACAAAATAGGAGGGTTTCACCCAGTTGCTACTGCTACTGCAAAAATGACGCAGTTACTGGAATTGAATGAACTGTATGTGATGAAAAATGGATATCCTCAAGAAAAATAATGAAAATTAAGCTCAATACCTCCTCCTTAGATCTCCCAATCAGTTAGACCAAAGGTGAAGATGGAATTCCCGCATCAGAATTCCTTGCACTAAACAGTGCTGCAACTCTGGCTAAACAGTTGAAGCTTGCAATTAGTTATAAGACCAAAACAAAGATGAATAATGAATTCTTTCTTTTCTGCTATCTCCTCCTTCTTATCCTTGGTGAGCTTTCCCACCCCAGACCCCACTCATTGGTGATGTGACTTCCTTGAGAAGATTCCCCTTTCAAAATTGCGCTGCCCTAGTAGCTTTCCCTCTTGTGATAGCGTTGTTGACTTGGTCAACTAGATCTAGCTCATTGCTTTTCCCTTCTTTCATGCCAAAGTGGCTTTATTTTTTCCTCCTAACCCAATCCCTTTTCAAACTGGGATATGTTTTATTGTCTTCCCTACTTCTTATTTCAAAAATGGAGCAGTTATAATATTCCAAGTAGGAGTGGCTAATTGGGAATATTACAGTCCTCCCCAATCAAAATTTTCTTGCCCAAAAGCAACAGTAAAGAAGGATGTTGCAAGATCTTCTCTCCCTCCCAAGTGGCATCCTCATTTGGTAGATTCCTCCATTAAATAAGATATTACTTGATGACTCTGTTTCTCAGCTGCCTCTCCCTTGTGTCTAAGATTTCTTCTAGCTACAAGATTAAGTGGCCCTCATCATCAATAGGGGGGAGATCCAGGTTGGCAACTACATTCCTCCCAATGGCCTTCTTAAGGCTAGATACATGGAAGATATTGTGGATCTTGCTCCTCTTAGGAAGCTCCAACTCATATGCTACCTTACCGATACATTTGACCACCCTGTATGGCCCATAGAAATGTGGTTTGAGCTTCTTAGCTCCCTTCTCCTTGAGTGTGGACTGTTTGTAAGGATGAAGATGCAGATAGACAAGATCTCACACCTCAAACTATCCTTCTATCTGACCGCGGTCTGCATACATCTTCTGTTGGTTCTGGGCAGTGGCAATTTTGTCTTTGAGTGCCTTGAGTATGTCCTGGTTCTCCTAAATCCATTCCTTTTCCCTTGGATCTTTACTTGCCCCAAACATAACATCAGCAAATGAAAGTACCTCATACCCATATAAGGCTCGGAATGGAGTCATGCCAATAGAGATGTGGTGAGTAGTATTGTAACAATACTCTCCCAAGTGAAGCCAACGCAGCCAAGCTCTTTGCTGCCCTACTACATAGTTCCTCAAGTAGCCTTCTAGCCACTTGTTCACTGTCTTGGTCTGTCCATCAGTTTGGGGGTGATAACTAGTGCTTGGAGTCAAATCAATCCCCACTAACCTGAAAATTTCTTGCTAAAAACCACCCATGAAGCAACTGTCCTGATCACTCACTATGGTCCTTGGGAGACCATGGAGTCTAAAGACATCTCTGAAGAAGAGCTTAGCTACCTGTGAAGCAGTATAATGTGCAGAAATGGAAAATAAATGAGAGTACTTTGTTATTCTATCAACAACTACAAAGATAAAATCCTTACCCTGTACTGTCAGTAAGCCGGTGATGAAGTCCATAGAGATACTTTACCACTTCCCGTCCAGAATAGGTAGTGGTTGCGATAACCCAGCAGGGTGGGTGTGTTCTCCCTTGTTCTGTTGACAAATGGTGCACTCTCTGACAAGTCGGAGCACATCCTCTTTGAGACCCTTCCATGAGAATCTGTCTCTGATAGCTCTGTAAGTCTTTGTGAAACCTTGATGCCTGACAAGTGGGGAATCATGTGATGCCAATAAGATCTTCTCCTTGAGCTTGGAATTCTTAGCCAAGAAGATCCGGTCCCATTAATAGATGACCTCATCCATCACTCTAAACCTCTCATCCGATACCATCCCATCAAGAATTTCATATGCAAAGTCATCTTTGGAATACTCAACTAAAAGTTGAGCTTTCCAATCTGCGTCCATGCCCCTCAAAGACAGTGATGTAGGCCTCTTGGAGAGTGCATCAGCTACTACATTGCTCTTTCCCTTGACATACTCTATGTCAAAATCATAAGCTTGTATTTTTCTCACCCACTTCTATTTTCTCTCCTAGAGTTGTCTCTGTTCAAGGAAGAATTTAAGACTGTTATTGTCAGTCTTCACCTTGAACTTATTCCCCACCAAGTATTGCCAGAATTTGGCTAATGCATGCATGATAGCCAACATTTCTTTATCATAGATGGAGTATAACCTCTCATGAGGGAGCAACTTCCTACTCTCAAAGGCTATAGGATGCCCACCTTGCATCAAGACTGCCCCAATACCTTCACCTGATGCATCACATTCTAGAATAAAAGGTTGAGAAAAGTCAAGCAAAACCAAAATAGGACAACTACTCATTACCTTTTTGAGCTTATCAAAAGCCCTCTACGCTGTAGGTGTCCAATGGAAAGCTCCCTTCTTTGTCAAGTCTATGAGTGGTGCTGCTAGTTGTGAAAATCCTTTCACAAACTTTCGGTAATAAGTGCATATGCCCACAAACCCTCTAAGTTCTGTAACATTCCTGGGTTTATGCCAATCTCTAATATCCTGGATCTTCTCCTCATGTACCCTCACTCCATCCACTCCTATGATGTGCCCCAAATACAACATCTCTGTGAGGCCAAATTCACATTTGGAGAGCTTGGCATAGAATTGTTGCTCCTTGAGGATATGTAAAACTGTCTCAATATGCTGCAAGTGCTCCTCCCAAGTGCGGATGTATATAATAATATCATCAAATAAGACCAATACAAACTTTCTGAAATGACCACAGAAGATGTGGTTCATGCAAGATTGGAAAGTTGCTGAAGCATTGGTCAATCCAAAAGGCATTACCAGAAACTCAAAATTCCCACTGAACATTGTCTTGGGGATATCTTGCTCCCTCACCTTGATCTGATGATACCCGGATCTCAAATCAATCTTGGAGAAGTATTTAGATCCCCTCAACTCATCTATGAGTTCATAGATCCTGGGTATAGGGTACCTGTTCTTCATAGTCTTCTTGTTCAAGGCCCTATAATAAATGCACATCCTCAATGTGCCATCTTTCTTCTTTACCAAAACCACCAAGGAAGAAAAAGGACTAGTACTAGGCCGGATGTGTCCTAGAGCCAGCAGCTCTTGGATAGTCCTCTCAATCTCATCCCTATAAGCCTTGGAGTGCCTATAAGGAGTGGTGATTACTGCTTGGATCCCTTGTTCCAACTCAATAGTGTGTTCAAACCCTCGGTCAAGAGGTCTCCCTGGTGGGATATATCCAAATACTATAGAATACCAGTCCAAGAGAGACTAAACGTCTGGATGCACTGGTGAATCCTTTCCCTTCACCTCTAATATATGCAGCTCCACTGCCCATTCAACATCCCCTCTACGTAGATCTTCCTCCATCTTGTGTGCTGAAACAGCCTGAGGGGGGTAGGTGTTTATACCCTTGATCTTTTGTTGCTGGCCATCCTTCCCTCCTGTCAATTCCATCTCCAAGGTTCTCCAATTAGTGGTAACTCTCCCAAGAGTGATTAACCACTGGAATCCCAATATGACATTGGTGTCTGGAATGTCTACCACAAATAAGTGGTCTGTCAATGTGTAGGTCCCCATGGTAATGGTTAGTGCCGGAACATACTTGTCACATTGCAGGGTCATAGCTCCTGGGACCAAAACTGAGAATCCCTCAAACTCCTCCATGTGGATTCCTCTCCTTTGTACCAGCTGTGCATCAATAAAATTATGAGTGGCTCCACTATCTATCAACATAGAGACTCTTTGCCCCATGATAGTACCCCTCACCCTCAAGGTTAGATACTTTGGGACTCCTCTTAACGCTGCAATAGCTCCCCCTCTTGGAGAAAAGTCTTCCATGGATTGTACAGTGCTGGCATCCTTCTTGGAGAAGGTCTTGACATGATGTGTCCTTCTTGCAACACATTCTCCCTCCAAATCCTAAACATGGATTGTCTTCCTTGGACTTGAGTATGTCTCCTGCTGCAAAAAGGTTCTTTCCCTGGGCAAGATGTGTTGTAGATCTCTAGCTTTCTCCACAGCTTCAAGGAGTGTGATTGGTTTAGTGGATTTGACAAACCCTTGCAATGGTTCAACCATCCCATTAAAAAACATGCATACCTTCATACTCATAGTGAGGTTGGATACCATCACTGAAAGCTGCAAATATTCAACAATATAATCCTCAAGATCTCCCTCCTGTTTGAGTTTGGTTAACTTGGCAAAGTGGGCTTTCGGATCTCTTGGATCAAATATCTCCACTATATTCTTGGTGAAAGCTGAGTATGAAGTGATATGATGATGCCCAAATGTGGTTAGTCCATGAAACCACCATTCTTGAGCTTCCCCTTCCAGGTGCAGTGCAATTATCTTAATGGCTTCTATCTCAGAAACCTTGTTGAGCTGGACACTACAAGAAAAAAGCACATTGGTGAGGGTCATGCTTGTGACGGACCTTTAAGGTCCGTCACCAATGTCACATATGGTGACATTCATTAAAAAACCGTCACTGTAAGTGTATATAGTGATGGTCCTTTATGGTCCGTCACCAAAGACATTTTCAATGACACTTTTGGTGAGGGTCGTTAAAGGCCCATCACTAATTCTCTCTTTGGTGACACTTCTAGTGACGAAATTTTAATGAGCCTCACCAATGCTCTTTTTGTTACTTTTGGTGACGGTCAAAAAATGTCCGTCATCATTGACCACTAAAAACCATCACTGTACGTGTATATAGTGATGGTCCTTTATGGTCCGTCACCAAAGACATTTCAATTTTGGTGAGGGTCGTTAAAGGCACATCACTAATTCTCTCTTTGGTGACACTTCTAGTGACTAACTTTTAATGACCCTCACCAATTCTATTTTTGTTACTTTTGGTGACAATCAAAAAATGTCCGTCATCATTGATCATTCCAATGAGTTTTTGATGACGCTATTTGCCTATTAATATATTTTTTGTCAAAATATAATGATTTAATACCATTATTGTGGATCATTTTTTATAATATGTCCAAGGCCATAGTGGTTAGGGTCAGTCAATTTTTTAAGAAGTAATAAGTGTGTATCATTTCCCTCAAGTAATGACTAGTCGAATAGAGATTTCCTATGAGTCAACACATGATTCATATCTATTAGGTTTATTATCTAGAAAATTCCATTTAGATAAAGTTCCACTATTGTGTGTAGGAAATATATTATTTAATACATAATCGAGCTCTAACAATTCTATTAATGAGAAAGACCTAACAATCCTCAAAAATCTGGGCACACCTTAAATTAATGCTTTGGCACACACTAACATTTCTTAGCACCCCACATGTCTTGGAACATCTTTGTACCTAGAACATCTTGTGATGACATTGACGCCCAAGCACATGGTGGCATGCGCTAGCACAACATGGAACTCTCCTAGAATGTGTTGGCATGCTGCATATAGTCCCTATCATGCCCTGGAACACCTTGGTTGAATGCATTGACATACATTAGCACTTGGCACATAATGCCACTTGGCATGTATTGGGATCTATTATTAGTGTGCCTAGCATGCCCCTTTTCAAAAGGATAAATTCCTGACTTATTAACCCTCTTATTGGTTCTTCCTTTTGTTGCCTTGACACATATTGATATACCCTAGCACCCTGCACCACATCCTTAGCACCTAGCATGTATTGACATATCTTGGCACTATTAATTGGCACATGATATAATTAGCACACCCTAGAACTCCCAAGAACACTTTGGGAATTCTTAGCATGCCTTGATATTCCCTAGCATGCCTTACCAATGCTTAGCATACCTTGTCACTCCCTCCTTGGCATGACAACTAACATTGACCATTAACACTAGTCTCTGGCAATACACGTTCCTCATATTCATTAACTTCCATGAATCTTTACCTAGTGCTACCTTAATGTTTTTTCCTAGTACTCCTTAACACTCATCAACATGCATTATCACTCTCTAGCACACCTTAGCACTCTTCAACATTTCCTTCCACTTCATAAAATGCATAACACTAGTCCCTGACACATATTGGCGCTTGGCATGTGTTGGCGCTTGGAAAGTCTTAGCATGTATGGAATACATTGAGATGCCTTGGTATGATTTAGCATGGTTTAATATTAAATTTATTTGTGATGATCAATTGTTGGAAAGTAGATGAGAAGAAACAAAAGAATACTTGGCACTTAGAATGCACTAAGACTTTGCACTTGGAACCTATTTCCACCTAGTGTTAGTGTGCCTAGCATGCCTCTCTTGGAAAAGGTAATTGATGACTTATTAACCCTCTTATGTGTTCATTTCCTTGTAGTTTAACTTTTTTCTCCCTTTTGTTGTCTTGAAATTCCCTGACACGCATTGAAACACCCTTGCACATCTTGGCATGCCTTATCACTTGGCACATCTTAGCATGTTTGACATGTATTCCCACTATCTGGCACATCAAAGGGGTGAAGAGAGATGTAGTCCTAAAGTAGGTCGAGTACGAGGGCCGAGTAAGGGTTGCTAAAGGGAGGTCATGATCATCCTCCAAGAGCAAGATCATCATGTGAGGTTTCAGAAGAATGTTGCATACCTTAATGGTCGGTTTGCACTAGGAAGTAGGATGGCATATTGTTGGTTCTCTTCTGGCAGATCAAGCTTAAGAGAGGTTTCTCATGAGAATCTGGGCATGTGATTTCAATGGTGTCTTTGTGTGAAGGCCGCATCAAATTTTGAAATGTTGAAATTTGCAACAAGAAACAGTGAGATTGGAAACCAGAAAGGAAAAAAAAAATGCACCCACACTGGTGAGGAATTTTGATGCACCAGGAGTGAGGAATGTGGGGCGTCTAATTTATTTTTCCCTTAAATAAATTGAACAATAAATTGTAATTTCATCTCATAACAACTTGTGTCAGTTAATTAAGTCATGATGACCGAGTTAGCTCAAGAAATTTGAGTTGAGGGTCTAATATGAGGCATCTAGAGGGATTCTAATATTTTTGGGGTCCAATTGAAGTTGATGCATTAGTGGGGTGCAAGTGTAATTAACTCAATTAAATGAGTTAAAATCAATTTAACTAGTTCTAACTGAGTGATGAGCTAGTGAGAGGTCCAGTGAATTAAATTAGATTTAATTCACAATGAGTGATCAATCAACTGATAATTCACTATTAATAGTTGCATGCATGTCAGTTTCGAGGAATACCCAGTTGAGACAGTGGTTAAAGGGAACATAACTATCAGTTTTATTCAGAGAAAGTTTCCCATGTGCAATTATAAATTCATTGGGATGCCATGATGGATTGCGTAATCAAGGAAGACTTATTTTCCTAATTAATAAGGATTTAATTCCCTAGGAATTACATGAGCAAGGCAGGCTGAAGTAAGGATGAGAATTGGATGAGTACTAGACCAAGTTTTCCTAGATCAACGGGAGACAATTGACAGAGTGCTGGAGAATCTCATGAGATATTAAGCATTGTATTGTTTCATGATTCCTTGACTTAATACACAATAGAGATAGAGGGGTTTTGGTTAGTTGCTTTCCCCAAATACATCATGTTGTTGTGTGATTGATAATTTATTTCTCTTCCTTATATATGATTGCGTGATCATGTTTTTTTTCCATAAATTGTAGGAAGGATTTAGTATCTTGTTTTAGTAGATTACAAGATCAGATTGAATCTCGTTGGTTAGATTTTCTACATGGTATCAGAGCAGGAATTTTTTGGGTAGCGAGTTTGTAGAGAATATTTGAATATTTTGGTGTAAAATTTTCGAAAACAAATAGAATATTTTGATTCCTTGTGAAAATATACCCAAATGGAAAAAAAATCGGTCAAATCGGAGCTTGGATGAGGGAGATATCATCGATTTAAAATCAACTCTTTTTTAGAAATTTTTTGTAACTTCGAGACAATTACACTATCCGCGAGTCAAGAACCTATATGCACTTGAGGTACCAGATGCATGCAAAGCTTTGAGGAGAAAGGCAGAAGTTAGAGACTTGGTGGTTTAGAGGGAGCATAAATTACCTCTCAACATGCATCCTCATGAGTAGTAGTCTCAGAAGGTTGTGGAGTAGATGCCACAATTGGAGAAACAGAGAGGAGACCGAGTGGAAGCATCCACTCAAGAAGAGACCTCCATGAGGGGGAAATTTCGAGCCATATGGGAAGAGGGAGCAGCCATACCTCGAGGTGTAAGGTTGGGTTATGTGTAGACATAATCCCAAGATAAGAAATTTGGTCAAGGTCCATTGAGATGGCATGTCTCATGGATCGAACCTGGCTACGAGGAGCCCACAGTACAGCAGTAGTAGGAAGGATCAGTTAGATTGATGTAGTTAGATGTCAGCAAGACAGAAATCATAGTGACAGATGTCAAATACTGGAGCAAAAATAGAGTTAGAAATAGTTCAAAGGGCACGGATGCAGATGTCAGCAGCAGTGTAGAGAATCTAGTACTAGACAGGTGTAGTAGCTAGTAGCAGTCAGAAGACTCTGATGACAGATGCATTATACTAATTCAGTTGTTCATAGGCTATTCAGTTTCAAGATTTGCAGGTGCAAACAACACTAGAGAAGTGTAGCATGTAGATATATGATAAGGATATATAACTACTTGAAATAATAGTCCTCTTCTATGTCTTCATATACATAACTCATCTAATGGGAAAGGTGAAGGAATGAATTTATTTTGATCCAATCAAGAAAAAAAATTAACCACATGGAAGTAGGAAATTTTGGATTATCATTGACTTGTGTTGTTTATCCTATTGATCACTAAATGATCAAAGGACATATGTGTGAAGTTATATTTGGTCGTGGAGGAGATCAAAAAAATTCTTTTTGAATTAGTTTATAAGAGGAGGTTGTAACATTTCCAATTACTTCTAGTCATTCTAATTGGTGAAAATTTGACAATATCATCCTCAAATTTATTTACTTTCTACATTGGAATCAATGGAACTTGAATTTAAAATTAAAATTACATAAAATTAACAAAGTAGGTAAGCTTAAAATCTTATCTAAACTATTTCTTGGCTAAGGTTTTGTCTTTTTGGAGGGTAAGGAGTAAGGAATTAGGTTAACGGTACAATACCAAGAGACATCTTGTAGGAGCGAAAGCATGTATCCTCATGGAATATTAGTGAGTAATCTTGTAGGAGCTAAAGCATGTATCCTATTAGTGAGTAATTCCAAGTGGTATGGTTTTTCTTGAATAAGGGTGATGATAACCCATGAGTTGTCCATTCTAGATATTCCACATGGTATGATTTTCTTTCAATAAAGGTGATGATTGTTGACATTTTTTAACTAATAACAACTAGTAATTAATGTCAACACTGAGTGATGATAAGTTTTTATCTTGTATATCCAAAAAATAAAATGGTAAATTCAAAATGTCTCTTTATTGTTGTAAAGAATAGTGAAAATTCACAAGTACCTAACCAATTTTGACCTCCCGAGCCTCTTGTTGTCTAACCTCAACAATAAAAAATAATGGTCCCCAACTAGATTTTGAAAGCATGTTTTTACATTTGGAATTTGAAATACAAAATGGACAAATAGTTTGGAATAAACATTCCTTTGTACTCTAGAAAGGAGGGCCCCAAACAAACTTGGCCATAAATGGTCTATAATTAACCTTCACAAAGTAATACCTAGAAAAGTGTGTATATATACCTTATTTCAATGCCATCCAAAAAAGGTTATTGTAGTTTAAACTTTGTAGGATGAAACGATTCTTTTTGGCAATGTTAGTACTATGTATACACAATTATTATGTATTAAAATGAATGGGGTAACCATACACTGATTTTTTACCAAATAGATTTAGACATACTTTGGGAAAGCAAATTTGGATGATTATGGCATTAAAACTAATGGGACAAGCATACAATCACTTTTTACCAAATAGATTCAGACATACTTTGGAAGGCAAATTTGGATATTCATTGTCCTTCAATGTGTGTATTGGCAAAATCAATGGGAGATTCGACAAGCAGATCCAACCATGTTCTTGCCTGTGAATTTGTGTGTTTTTTTGTGAGAACACCAACCCATAAGGAAACAACATATCAATCTTTTGTTAGCCACTGACAATGAAAACTTAATTTCCCCATATATAATTAGAATTATATTGCAAAGACCTATCCTATATGAATATCCTATTTCACCATGAATGACTTGTTTATTCTTTAAACAGTGTAATAATATATTAGATCTAAATAGTGCATTAAATGTATTGAACACTTATATTGATAATCTAAATCTTTAACATAATTTCAATTTACATTTAAATATTTAAAAATAAAATATTTATTTTAAATTTCATAAATTTCGAAATCATTTAGTTTTTATTTATATCTAAATATTTAAAAGAATAATTTTTTTTTTAAATTTCATAAATTTTAATATATATATATATATATATATATATACATTTTTTATAAAAAAGCATCAATAATTCACTCTTACATAATAATAATAATAAATATTTATAAACATTACCATTCATATATATATATGCAGAAAAGTTTAAAAGCCTTTTTTCATAAAATTCTTAAAAACATTATATATATATATATATATATATATATATATAGATATATTCCATACAATTAACTACAATTTAAAAGCCATATCATTAACTTATTCTAGCAGAAATACTTAAAAATACTTCAAAACATTATATTATAATATTATACTTATATAGAAATATTCAACAAAGTAGACAATACTTATATAAAAATATTTATCAAGACAACCAATAAAACAACCTAGAATTAACCCTAAGGCATTTTCAACTAAACCCACTCTGCCCTAGAATCAATTCTCAAAATAAATCTCAGACCAATTAAACCCAACCTGCCTTAGAATCAATCCTAATAATAAATCTCAGATCAACTAAACCCACTATGACCTAGAATCAATCTTCAAAATAAATCTCAAACCAACTAAACCCACAATGCATTAGAATTAATCCTCGTAGTAAACCTCAATGACTCAATCCTCATAGTAATCCTAAGCGAATGGACCAACTAAACTCACCCACGTGGCCTAATGTTCAGGTTTGATGAAAGTGATTTATTAAAAAACATAAATGATATTAAAAAACCAAAAACCATACTTGGTAACTCTAAAATTTGGATATTCATCTATGCATCTCACCTAAACCCCAACCATCGAGAGAAAAAAACTTAAGTAACAAGTTGTTGCATTATTCACAAACCATCAAAGTTGCAATCTTGATAATCTCTGAAGACTCTTGGATGAAGTCCATTACTCCAATATCATTGAAATGTACCTTCAAATTGACTCTTGGATGAAGTCCATTACTCTAACATCATTGAAATGTACCTTCAAATTAAATTCCATTGTCGTCCAAACACAGTCTCCCTATAAGAGGGTAGAAGTGAACCAAAGCTTCTCAGAATTTTTTCATCAAAGACTCCATTGAGGAGGCCGATCCCTAGGATGGGTACAAGATAATCTTCTAATTGTAGTAAAAAATGGCATTATGAAGATCAAAAGTTATCAAGTCACAATACTTGTGGTTAAATGGCCTAGGAGGATATACACAATATTTCAGTTGCACAATTATGTATGTTTGCATCATATGCTTTCTCATCATTCTCATCATGTTCACTGCACAAGATTTATCTAGACCATATAAACCATTGGGCATAGCTTGTGGAGTATGTTCTTGAATCTATTCTTAAGCCATGGTAATTAGGAATAATTCTTATGAATAGGATTGAAGTTCAACCATTTTTGCAGAAAAGTACCCATATCATCGACAATATTTGAAAAGGACCATCTATTTCTAGCCTTTAATGCTTGACCACATCACAACCATTTAAGTGTTGGGCTAAGGTTTAACCACACCACTACAACATCATCGACTGCTGAAATTTTTAAAACCCAAATTGACAAGCGTTGTCAAGGCAATGAAAATGGAATTATGATATACACTTAGCAAACTAGTACGGTTATTACGGTTTAAGAACAATATTACGATTACACAAAATTTAATGAATTTTATAAAAGCTGTAGCAACCGAACATCTCACGGTTTTAATTTGACCTACCACCCTTCCGGTACGTAAATCTTTTTTTTTATATTCATAGCAGAATCAATAAGCTTGATACTCTTGATGTGTAATATCTACGGAATGACATTAAGATTTCTTCAAATTTATCGCTGGAAGACTGATGGTTGAAGTGTTAGTTGCGTCCATTATACGTAGAATGAACAAGGAAACCAAGGGTTAGTGGCCAACCTCGAGAGATATCTGGAAAATTTATCCAAGAGCCAATAGCCCTTCACATGACATTTTATTAAAGTATCTGATTTTTTTTTTTAAACCAGCAGAAATAAAAATTTGAATTTTTCCAGACGTGTAATATTTTCATTGCACTTCTGAGACGTGTTAGAGCCCTTTTGACTGGCTGTGACAGGTTCAATTTTGAACCATGGGCGAGAGTATTCATTTTTCTTTTAAATTTTAGACCTCCAGTTAAAATAACATTTTTCCCACCCAAAACATGTGTTTTTGTTATCTCCCGCTGGCTTAGTGATTAGGGTTTTTGTTGTGGGTCTTGTTCTTACAACTGCCTTACTGCAATTTCTTACGGGTGCTAGTTCCGTCTCAACAATCTGCAATTTTTGAAGTTGCATTTTTCAAGAATTCTACTAAGTTCAATAGTTAAGATGTAGGATTGGGGGATCTAATGTAATTTCTTCTCGGTGTAAGTTCAATAGTTAAGATGCAGGATTGGGGATCTAATCCAATTTCTTCTGGGTGCAATTTCAGTCTCAACAATCTGTGGTTTTTGAAGCTGCATTCTTCATGGATTCTACTAAATTCAATAGTCAAGATGTAGGATTGGGGGATTTATTTCAATTTCTTCCTGGTGCAATTTCAATATCAACCATCTGCAGTTTTTGAAACTGCATTCTTCGGGTATTCTACTAAGTCCAATAGTCAAGTTGCAGGATTGGGGGATCTATTCATGATTTTCTTAGCTTTCATCAGAATGGTTTAGAATGCATCCAAACCCTTGAGAATATTTATGCTAGTAGAATTTCCCCCAATATGATCCAAATCAATGTGAATGGCACACATGGGCAAATAAAATTCCTTCATCGGATCTATCGATGTGGGATACAAAGCACTGTTATTTGCTATACTTTTTCTGTATGTATGAAGCTCTGTAGGTGGGTTCTCATAAACAGTCATTTATATTGTTTGTATTTTACTACAGATAGCAAGATTGAAATCCTGAGTTATTATTAGATTGAAAGCAGAGCAGAAGCCTTACAAGACCTTGTCTGATAAAGAATAAGATTCTCATGCTACAGTAAGGAAATATATTGGTTTATTTATCTGCTTCATGCATGATATTCATACATATCTATATGCATTCTCACCTGCAAAATATAGAAATATTCCTTTCTAGCTCATGAAAAACAATAGTTATCAATTTTGCAAAATCTAGGAGAAATCAATAAATTATGAATGCTATTTACTAAATTTAAGGTGATCATCTGTAGTAGCTGGGATCTCCTTTTTCCTTTGATTGACGCTGACATCCATCCTTCTATAAAAAGGTTAGGCACCAATGTATGCACATATTCCATTGTCATTGGGTATAAATTACTGTGTTGCTACCCAAAATCGGTCTCATTCATCTCGAGGAAGGGGTGTTGAGGTTAACTGCATCTCTAAGGAGGTTTTAGGGTTGTGATTTCTATCATTTCACTTCAATGGAAGGCAGATACCCACATATTCAAAGCTCACCAACACCACCTGTTTGTCATGGACCATCAAGCTTGATGCATAATTCGCTCTTCCAGCAACAGCAGCCATAGATGCCTCTGTAACATCATCGGCAACAGGTTTTAGAGCCTGTATTTGATCTTGCTTGTAACGTGTTCTTTTCAATGCGTTCATTGCTATTGTTTAAGTAATTCCTAGCTTCAACTTGTGCGTATTTACTATTAGTTTTTATCAATATGGTTGGGTTTAGTGTTTTGATTGCACTCGTTAGGATTTGCAAATTTTGATGGTACTTAGAAGAGGGGAACGATATTTTTTATTTGGGAGGTTGTTTTTGCTGTTTGTTCTTGGATGCTCCTAAACAGGGATGTAGGCCCGAGGGATCTCATTAATTCGTATTTGAAAATTCCAGCTACAGGGATTAATGCAGCTCATCTCCATTACATGCAGATCCAGAAACAGCAGCTGCAAATGTTTTGGCAATAGCAGATGCAACAGATGGAACAAGTTGCAGGTGATTTTGTTTACTTTCCTTTTTTCTTCTGTTTCGCATGACCTTCCCATTTCAATAGATTTTTCTTCCTGCATGTATGTACCAACTGGTATCGTCTTCTCTCATACATAATTATATGCATTATGCCTTGAAGGAGGCCCTACTGGGTGGGTTGAGGAGCCATTTAATTGTGTAGCAAACAACCCTCTTATTCTATAACTTGGCGGAATCCAGTGATAAAAAAACATGTTTTTGATAATCAAAATATGCAATTTCACACATTATGATAGTCTGATGGATTTTTCATTCCCCATTTTCATTGGAACATCTTCACACTACAATTTCAGCAATCGAAACTTGTAATTTCAAAACTTCATGAATAGTGGCAGTCATATTTTTAAGGAGAAAAATACAGAAAACAAGGCTTCCTTGCTACGATTAGCTTATTCCAGTAGGTTGGCCCTGGCTGAAAGGTAGGTGAACCCTTCTCATTCAGGTAAGGTCCTGAATAGGAGGTGTGATCAGTTTGGGAGAGAAGGGTTGACCAGGAACTTAGTTGGTTGACCTTTCACTCAGTCAAGATCTTACCTAAGGTCAAGACCTTTATCTGCCCTTTTAACGAAGAGCATAATGGGTAGGAATTTTCCACCTTTGCCTGAAAACACTCATTGCCATGGTCAGATAAGGTATAACCAATCCTTCTATCTCAGGTAAGTAACTAAATATCAACAAATTTCATATTTGTACAAGCATTGTGTAACGAGGGTTATTAAGGGCTTAGAAATATGTTAGTATTTGACAAATTTATAAGCTAAAGGAATATGGCTTATGAGATGTATTTTGTCGCTGACAGAGTTTAAGCAGCATCAACTTCCTCTTGCCAGAATTAAGAAAATAATGAAATCTGATGAAGATGTGAAGGTGGGATGATTGTAGGTCTTTTTTTTTCTTTTGAAGTATTCTTTTTTAATCGAGTATTTGGTGTTCTTTTTTTTGCTCATAATACACTGTGCATGAGTAGATGATAAGTGTTGAAGCCCTTGTCATATTCTCAAAGGCATGCGAGCTTTTCATTTTGGAGCTTACATTACGTTCATGGTTACATACAGAAGAGAACAAAAGACGTACTTTGCATAGAAATGATATTGCAGGAGCTATAAGGAGCTAAAAGACGTTCTTCCTGCATGTATGTACCAACTGGTATCATCTTCTCTCATACATAATTATATGTATTATGCCTTGAAGGATGCCCTACTGGGTGGGTTGAGGAGCCATTTAATTGTGTAGCAAACAACCCTCTTATTCTATAACTTGGCGGAATCCAGTGATAAAAAAACATGTTTTTGAAAATCAAAATATGCAATTTCACACATTATGATAGTCTGATGGATTTCTGAGTCCCCATTTTCATTGGAACATCTTCACACTGCAATTTCAGCAATCGAAACTTGTAATTTCAAAACTTCATGAATAGTGGCAGCCATATTTTTAAGGAGAAAAATACAGAAAACAAGGCTTCCTTGCTACGATTAGCTTATTCCGGTAGGTTGGCCCTCGCTGAAAGGTAGGTGAACCTTTCTCATTCAAAAAGGTCCGAATAGGAGGTGTGATCATTTTGGGAGAGAAGGGTCACCAGACCTTAGCTTGGCTGACCTTCACTCACTAAGATCTTACCTAAGGTCAAGACCTTTTTCTCGCTCTTTTAACGAAAGATACAATGGGCGTGACTTTTCCACCTTTGCCGAAAAACTTCACTGCCATGGTCAAATAACGTATAACCAATCCTTCTATCTCAAGTAGCAACTAAATATCAACAAATTTCATATTTGTACAAGCATCGTGTAACGAGGGTTATTAAAGGCTTAGAAATATGTTAGTATTCACAAATTTATAAGCTAAAGGAATATGGCTTATGAGATGTATTTTTTCGCCGAAAGAGTTTACAAAGATCAACTTCTTCGCGTAATTAAGAAAATAATGAAATCGATGAAGATGTGTGAAGGTGGGATGATTGTAGGTCTTTTTTTCTTTTGAAGTATTCTTTTTTAATCGAGTATTTGGTGTTCTGTTTTTCGCTCATAATACATTGTGCATGAGTAGATGATAAGTGTTGAAGCCCTTGTCCTATTCTCAAAGGCATGCGAGCTTTTCATTTTGGAGCTTACATTACGATCATGATTACATACAGAAGAGAACAAAAGACGTACTTTGCATAGAAATGATATTGCAGGAGCTATAAGGAGCTAAAAGACGTTCTTCCTACATGTATGTACCAACTGGTATCGTCTTCTCTCATACATAATTATATGCATTATGCCTTGAAGGAGGCCCTACTGGGTGGGTTGAGGAGCCATTTAATTGTGTAGCAAACAACCCTCTTATTCTATAACTTGGCGGAATCCAGTGATAAAAAAACATGTTTTTGACAATCAAAATATGCAATTTCACACATTATGATAGTCTTATGGATTTCTCAGTCCCCATTTTCATTGGAACATCTTCACACTGCAGTTTTAGCAATCGAAACTTGTAATTTCAAAACTTCATGAATAGTGGAAGCCATATTTTTAAGGAGAAAAATACAGAAAACAAGGCTTCCTTGCTACGATTAGCTTATTTCGGTAGGTTGGCCCTGGCTGAAAGGTATGTGAACCCTTCTCATTCAGGTAAGGTCTTGAATAGGAGGTGTGATCAGTTTGGGAGAGAAGGGTTGACCAGGACCTTAGTTGGTTGACCTTTCACTCAGTCAAGATCTTACCTAAGGTCAGGACCTTTTTCTGCCCTTTTAACGAAGAGCATAATGGGCAGGACTTTTCCACCTTTTCCTGAAAACACTCATTGCCATGGTCAGATAAGGTATAACCAATCCTTCTATCTCAGGTAAGTAACTAAATATCAAAAAAATTCATATTTGTACAAGCATTGTGTAACGAGGGTTATTAAGGGCTTAGAAATATGTTAGTATTTGACAAATTTATAAGCTAAAGGAATATGGCTTATGAGATGTATTTTGTCGCTGACAAAGTTTAAGCAGCATCAACTTCCTCTTGCCAGAATTAAGAAAATAATGAAATCTGATGAAGATGTGAAGGTGGGATGATTGTAGGTCTTTTTTTTTCTTTTGAAGTATTCCTTTTTAATCGAGTATTTGGTGTTCTGTTTTTTGCTCATAATACACTGTGCATAAGTAGATGATAAGTGTTGAAGCCCCTGTCCTATTCTCAAAGGCATGCGAGCTTTTCATTTTGGAGCTTACATTACGTTCATGGTTACATACAGAAGAGAACAAAAGACGTACTTTGCATAGAAATGATATTGCAGGAGCTATAAGGAGCTAAAAGACAT
>CM076578.1:207785269-207875701 GCA_034641835.2 Pinus albicaulis | reverse complement strand
TGGATTAAAAGCTTAACTGACTAGTTTGGTGAATTTTGACGGTCGATTGCTCCTGTTTTGACGAAAGAGGTTTTTTCTCCAGAGCTCTTTTTCCCAAATCAGCAAGTAACAATGAACCAAATGTGAGGTAACATGTGTATTTATGCCCAAAAATTGAAAATTTTTGCAAAAATTTGTTATGCTTATTTTTTCAATCTATCTTAAGCTGCATAACCCGGATGCTTGTAAGTGCCCAGATTGGTATATTTTCAGGTCCATTTTGACGAAGTTGATATTTTTTCCGGTTTTTGATCCATGACTGCTGACCTGTCATGGCAGGTATATGATATTCACTAGAATATAGGTTAGGAAATCCATTTTCTGTTGCATTTTGCATACTAGCCTCCATTCTGATCACTTCGTTGTTGTGTATTTATCCCATCAGCCTTATATTTCACCCTTTTCACTCGCTGATTTTTTAATCATGACTTGGTGGTAGAGCCTTCCTTTACATGGGCTTCCTAGTTAGTTCCTCGCTAGCACTTGTTTCCCATGCTGCGTTTTATGTAGGCTCGGGAGTCCTCTTTAGTTCCCGCCATGACTTATATGTTGAAGCTTCATTCTTCTTCTTCTTCACTATCATTTTTCTGGCTATTACCCTAGAGGCTCTCTCGTGTTGTTGAGTTGTATTACTGCATTGCATATTGGCTACTTGTTTATCCTGGCCTTTAGCCGGCTTCATTTGGACTCGATGTTAAGCCAACTTTTGACCTTGACTTTCTGTACAAGTTAACCATTGCATGCACTTAGCTATCGCGACTTGACACCCTTTTTACCCATGGATGGAACATTCCTTTGAGCATCGCTGCATCCTTTCCTGCCACCTTGCATTGAGCATAGGATCGTCCTATCTAAGAACTAGTATCCGTTTCTGATACTCATTCTATCCATTGTACCACAGTATACTCCTTATTCTTGTTCCTAAAGCATATGAAAAGACAAAAATCAAACATAACAAAAAAGACAGAACTATTGTTACTTTACAATTTGATGCTTACAAGATAACATCGTTAAAAGGTCTTCTGTTGCAAGCACATACACTTACATATTTCTTCTTATTTGGGATGATGAATAACTTAGGTCTGCCTTTTTGCCTTGTTTCACTGGTCAGTCCTCCCCCGGTTAGTTATCTCTTCCAATCATATGGAGAGTTTGTTTTTGCCTCCTGCATAACAGACTTATACAGTGTCACTTTTTATTGCCATGGTCATCACAAGTCGTGCTTTTGTTCAAGGGAAGTTTAAACCTGAGTCCGCCATTCTGCGGTGTCTCTTGACTCATTATTCAGTCGGCCTTCCTGGTCTTGTCAGTATCTTGTTCTATCACATCAGATGTTTTGGTCTTCTGCTCGTGCTGGTTTGAGAAGGTCTCCATTGACTTCTTGCTAGCGGGTTTGTCTCTTATCAACTACGACACATTGCTCTAAGAGCAAACCTAGAGCCATACCCTGGACCTATTTCCATCATTGATAGGTGACCTTGTGCTCAGCATTTGATCATCATTATGGGTCTTTGACTGAGTGGTTTTCCTTGTGTTCGACGTCAACATACATTATCACACTTGGGATTCATGCAGTACCTTGATTTCCATTTGACCCTATCGGTGGATATCTCGCCTCTGTGTCAGCTTTCATTATTGGTTGGTTCAGAGGGTTTCTTCCGTGCACTATCTTCATCTTGTGCATGTCGGAAACGTACTTCGGTTTGGTTCTGTCACTCTGCTTCATCCGATTCCTTCCAAATATTGGCCTGCGGGTTACACTCATGCTGGACTGATGTGGGATGCCTTAATGCCTTCCTTCCAGCAGATCGTTTCCCATCGACTCTGACTCATTGCTCTGGGAATAAGGTCTAGAGTCTTTTTTCAGTACCTTAGGGTTTTCAGTCATCAGTGGCAGAATCTTCGCTATCGACAGTGGGGATTCATCATTGCCTCCTGATTGGTAGATTCTTCCAAGTGTTCGGCTTCAACTCATTCATTCGCACTTGTTAGATTGTGTTAGACTCCTATACCAATAGGTTTCATTTTTCATGATTGTCTTGATTGAACTATGGAATATGTTCAAACCTTCTTTCTTGAGCAAAGGTGTTCCATATTCCTAAAAAATTAAAAAAAAAAATCAAAAAATTTAAAAAATGTAAAGAGGGTATACCCTAAAAGAAAAATCAAAGGGTAAAAAAGAATAAAATGGTCAAAAAAGAGAAAGAAATGAACCCCAAGCAAAAAATAGATATTAAAGGAAAGTGTGCAAATCCAAATACCTACTATTTCATTTTTAATAAAGCAATTTTGTGTGCAGCTTGTCAAAACCTTTGCCACAATTCATGAATAAGTCAAACTGTTTAAACTTGGCTTACTCATATTTCAACTTCATGTTGTAGATTAGAGAATAAATATCTGACCAAACAGTTTAATCTTGGCAGATAAGTAGATAGGTAGAGTGAATAAAAGGTGCTCAACAGTTTAATCTGAGCCCTTGGATGTAATAAGGGTAGAAATAGATAGATTTATCATGTAAAAAGAAAAAATTGATAAGGGTTTGCAAGTCTAAATGCACCCTAATAAAGAAGAGAAAATGGTAGTGTCAAGTAGATAGGGTAGGTAAATGGTGCTGCAAAGTGTTATCTGATGAATGATGCTGCTACATGTTTTTAATCCTTTACTTCATCACAAATACTAAAGCAGGAAATACACTGGAAAATCATAGCAAGCAAAGTCAAATTTATTAACTTCCCTCATCACTTTCCCCTCAAAAGTTTTACTAATTTCCCCCAAAATACTAAGGTATTTGGAGATCAAAAGGGCTCAAGGCATTTCCTTGACTTTTGGAGGGACCGGACCCTCGGCCTAATGATCAAAAAGACCTAAGTACTTGAGATAATTCATCATTATAATCATTCGCCTTTAACATTGTCCTAAGTAAAATCCTATTTTGCCTAGGAAAATCATGCAAAATTCCATAAAAAATCCCTCAAAATAACTTACTATTCTAAGTTCAGGTGTTGAAGATGAGATATTGCAAATTACTTCAAAAAATTATCACTTTCTTAGATGTGCAAAGTGTTTTGAGTTCCCTTGTCCCTTGATCATATTAATGTTTAACTCTATTTACTAAATCCCTAGTCAAATGCCCTATCCTAAGTATATAACCCCTTTTTTTATAAATACCCCAAAAACCCCTCTATTATAAAGTTTAACCAAAGTAATTATTTCCCCATGCATTAACATAAAAACCCACTATACGCCCTTTGGTTAAATGTATCATTATATCATAAACCCGCCCCTATGGTAAGTTAATTACATTTGTTAATTTATCATATAATAAAATAAAAACATATATATGAAAAATAAACTTTAAACCTACGATATATATGTTTAAACCCAAAATATAAATAAAACCTGAAATTTTTCGAAACTAAACTTTGGAAAATCCCTCGCCAACGTGGCTCATCCACCTGGCATTTCACCTAATGTTTTAACCCCACCGCGACCCCTATTTCCTTTATAAACATGGAATTAGTTAATTATCTGAATTAACTAATAATCATACCTTTCCGCCTATTATATGCCCCCCGGGATGTTTAAATAGAGTTAATTGTGTTTTAAAACCCACCGGGCCCGCACACGAAAACCCCACCATCTATTTGTCCTTTCCGCCATCTGATCTCCCACTGTAAGATCTACGGCTAGCGTTCATCCCGCTACCCATCCCTTGTCAGCATTTTAACCAGCGGGGGATTAGTGGTATTTGACTAGTCACCCGTCCACGTGTCAATAACTTTGTGGAATCGCTGCCCTCGCTGTTAATACCGCCTTTGCTCATAAGCGGTGCGGGGACTTACCACTTACCGCCCGGCCCCTCCACCATACGTCAGCCCGTACATTGATGACGTCACTCCTCGAAAAACTAAAAAACCCTTTTAACTTGTAAATAAAGCCAATTTTCATGTTTTTTCCGTTATTTTCGTTATTAAACGCGACTGTGCTCTCTGCTACGGTTTTTGAATTTTCATTGAAATCCACTGTTCCATTCAATTTCGCTCCATAAATCCGCCAGACCTGCGTTCAAGCGTCCTCCTGCTACCGCCTGTTACCTGTTAAGAACCAGCTTTCTTCCAAGAACAGGTATTTATCCTATTCTGCCCCGAACTGCAAGTAAAACTCTGTTTTCTTTGTTTTTCGCTGAATTAGTGATTAAAAATCATCACTGAGATCTTCCCCAGAGGTTTTAAAACTGTGTAATTGCTCCCTGAACCTACAAATTGTGCCAATTTCCTTCATTTTAAAAATCACGCTCAGCCTGTGAAGAAAACCAGAAACCTCCATTTTGAATCCACAAGAACCAAAATGGAGGCCCCGACAGCTTTGAATATAACTCCACTGAATGCTTCTCACCGTGAATTGGAATATTTACCTTTGGTAGATAGAGATTTTCAGATTAAAGACTTGCATTTTGATGAAAGCCCCCTTCTGAGTTTTTGTCGCTGCAGAGACGATTATTCAAAGGGGCAAGATGTCATTGGACTGTGGGAATCCAATCTCCCAAGGTACCTCATCCCCTCAGTCATTAATTTCCCAGAAATTATTCACTATTGCCATTCAAACTATGATCCCACTCAAAGGGCTGTAATAGCTCCTAATCAGAGTGTCCTATGCCCCATTACTCCCCAGGCCATCAATCAAATGCTACACTTTGAACCTGACCAAGAATTGGCACCTCTGTCTATGGAAGAATTGATTGAGAAGACTAGGCAATTAACTCCAGAAAAGCTAAAATCCATGTGCCAGATTTTCATGTTGCCTAAGAATCAACCTAAGGGGTCTCCTCCCTATGGTTTTTATTATTTCAATCAATTGGGAAGACTCATCCTCAATATGATATCTTTTGTCTTGGGCTTCAACACCAATGAATATGTTGATGAGATAACCTTGGTTTTGCTATCCATTTTTACTCCTGGGCAACCTCCTGAGATTAAATATGACTTTGCCTCCTTCATAGCCAACAAAATCCATGATCAATTCATGAGGCTAGATGATGAAAAAGTTTTTAAATATTCCTCAGTCATCTATCATCTCATTATCTACTATCAGTCAGAAAAGTTCCCTTTCCCTGTTCAAAAACTTGATGACAAGGGAAACCAAAGGTCAGTTATATTTTGGTCTCCCATAATTCATTCTTATGAGTCTCCCTATTCCTATTTTGAGTTTATAGATCTTTTTGTATATCCTGCAACTACATTGTTGACAGGGATTCCTCCCCCAAGACTCAGTAATGAAATAAAGAATACCTTGCATCTTTCAAGGACCTATAAAGTTGGGGATTGGTATTTGTACCAAAACCATACAGTCATCAGAATCTATGGATGTGAATTACATCCATTCAAGTTACCAAAGTATGTACCCATGAGACTGTTTGCCTTGGAATATTTCAGGCAAATGAACAATTCAGATGTGATCCATTTTTGTAGTGTGAAAAAGAAAGCTCAACTCCGGATTAAAAGCCAATTAGGTCCCTACATCTGCAATTCTAGAGAGGCTGAGCGAGATGCAGAGGATATATTACAAAACTGCTGCAAATTTCAAAGAAGTTTTTGTTGGGTTCCTTATGACCCATTTGGTTTCATCTGTGAAAAAAGATTAAAGAACAAATCTTCCCCTTATATCCACCACAAGATTCCTGATATAGAGCAATATGCTAACCAAGATGAATGGGTGGAAAAAACACTTGTTGAAGAAGAAAGTGCAGAAGAAAAAATGAATAAAGTTATGAAAGATCTTCAGAAGAAGTATGACCTAGAATCTTGTGGTCAAGTGCAGGTACCCCAAATTGGCACGTCTTCAGCATCAAATCCACAGCAGAGATTGCAGGAAGGCAGTCCACCAGTGGCAGCAGAGACAAAAGGTAAAGGAAAGGAACCTGCATTACAGGTGATTGAAACTTTAGTCATGACAGAGAAACCACAAACTTCCAAAGCACTTGAACAATCACAGGTTTCTCCCACTCAGGCAAAGCACACACAAGTTCCAGAGTTACAAACTCCATCAAATGTGGAAATAGGTAAGAAAAGGCAAGTTCCAGATACCACACCTCCTAAAGAGCCTTCAGGAACACATCAAGCTAAAAAACATAAATCAGATCCACTTCCAGAAGTGGAAATCATAGATGAAGTGTTTGATGATGGGAGGGAAGACAGTCAACTAACTGGCACAGTTAGTGAAACAAACACAGGACAGAAAGGGAAAGCTTTACAAAAGCAATTAAGTACCGAGGTATCCTCTTTCAGACCACCAAAAACAGATACAGGGGATATTAAAAGAACCTTCATTAATATTAAAGCAAAGAATGATCCATTAAAAATGAAGGTATATGATCAATATATGAAAATGGCTCCCCATAATCAAGAGAGGCTAATGTCAGCATTTGACATGTCACAAGGCAAAATGATAATGAGCCACTTCAAGTCAAAGGTGCCAAAACCCATTACTGCAGCTGACTACATCAGGACAAATTTTGAAGTTTTGGCAAAGGACATCCATCCTCTGGACCAGATAGAGCTACATAGACAAACTGGGGAAATGGTCTATTCCACTCTTACCAATAAGGCCATGGCAGCTATAACGCTGCAAGATTCTTTGAATAACACAACAGCACAATTGCAAATTGAGAAGGCCTCTTCACAGGCCAAAGATAACAGAATAAAGTCTTTAGAAGACATAATCATTGGTTTGGGGCACAACCCCAAAGATATTAAAAGCATTGAGGCATTAATAAAGAAGAAAGATGATGACATAGCTACACTGAGAAAGCAGCTAAAATTGCTAGCCTCAAGGCACCCTCAGACCCAAGAAGTTCTAAAGGGGAATTCACAGGAAGAAATAATGGAGTTGCTCCTAAATATGACTGAGCGACTAAGTGAAACGGAGAAGGAATTGGAACAAGCTTTACAGGAACAGGAAACTATCAGGCAGACATCAACCACAGGTACTACAACAACAGGTCAGCAAACACAGCCATCCCAGGTAAACACTTCTGGTTTGAGTTCTGATGAATTAATAAAACAAATGGAAAGTCTACAACTAAGGGTCACAGAACTTCAAACTACGAAATTGCAATTAGTAAAATTGGAGGAGAAATATGATACATATAAGAAAACAGTTGCTGATAACACCAGGGAAATAAAAAGATTAGAAAAATTGGTTCAGGCTTTGGAAAAAGATCTTTCATTGGAAAAGCCTTTAAAGGAAATAAATGACATTCTTTGGGGTAATATCATTGAGTTAATAAAAGGCATTTGGCCCTCTATTCAAGCTATTTTTGAACAAAATGATTTGGTTAAAATAGCCCAAGAAGAAATAAACAGAACCAGAAATGAATTAAGAGGCAGGCCTGAGCAGGCCAATCAGCTTATTCAGTTTTTGAACACCCGGACAAAGCAACAACTTGCAGTTTTAGGGATTGAGGACAGGACCGGCACAGTTTTGGAAATAAAGAGACTTTTTATCAAAAGAAATTTCATGGAGAATTTAGAAAGGAAGTGCTCAGATATTTTGATTGATATCAATATTTTCAGAGAAAAATTTCAAGCTTTATTGGACAATGGGTTACCAAGTCCTATGCTCTCAGAGGATCAAATAATGGACTTGGAAACCTATGTAAAGAAAATAAATGCTCATGCTCAAAATACAGCTGCTTGTTCTACTAGTTTACCAGAGTCAACATTACCAACAGGGAGAAATATCTATGATAGAGTGAGGAATTTATTTCATTTGGAACATGAAATAAAGTATCTATTTCCTAATGAGCCCACCTTTTACAAACTCACAGAAGCAGATGAGACATTGAGAAAACTCAAAAGGACTGTGATACCAGATGATTCATGGTGGAGAGACTTATTGGAAATTCTGTAAAAGTTATTTTCAAGATGAGAATGTTATCTTTACTATCAGGTAAATGGTAAAAATGAGTATAGATGAAAGAGTATCAGTTACACGAGTTAAAGAGTATCCGTAAAGACAAAGAGTATCAAACAAGCAAAGAAATTACTCCAGAAGACAGCAACAAGCCCTTTTTCAGCACTTACCTCCAGCACATCCATAAAGAAAGGAAACAGCACATCAACAGTTACTTATTATTCTATCTACGAGACCATTTGTCTCATGTTTAGTTGTAAATTACTCCTTAGTCACCCCAAATTATGGGCTAGGATAGTGTGAGATATTTTCAATTATTTGGTGTATAAATAAACCCTCAAAAAGAGTATTGAGGGTGGATTCTATTACTCTGCTGTAACTTTGAGATTTTCAGAATAAAAGCATTTTGGAGAAATTTTTTCGTGGCTTACTAGATGACGATTTAAAGCACTGGACTTGTTGCAGGATTCATGTGTTGGACTACAGTTCAATAAGTTTTTCTACCCTTTTGTCTGGAATTTTATATTAGTTTTATAATATCATCATGTCCATTTCTGAATAATTTACATAAAGGATTGAATCAGAATTTGCTTAATTGTACTCTGATTTCAAATGTGATTGTTCTTAATGTTTTCCTCTAAATTAGTTATAAGCATGAATTCTTAAATGCTCTTGCTTTGCTAGTTTAAACATTGCTGATTACTATAATAAAGAATTCTCCATTGCTCTTTATTTGTAGTCATCTCATTTCTTTCTTTTGAACATGGTGAAAGATTCTTAGCTGCCTTTCATCCTTTCAAGATCATCCCATCCACTTTAAATTTTAAGGATTGTTCTCTGTCTAGCTATCTTGCCCTGTAATACCATCTTGTGTTTAGAATAGAAATCCAGTAAAGCCATCCTTTGACTCCATAGCCCAATGGACTGAAAACTTTAAACCTTGCCCTCAGTTTAAGGATTCCACCATTTTTCAAAAGCAAACATCTTGGATCTATAACTAGCCTAAAACCTTCTAAGAACAAAGATAAATTATAAAGAGAGAGCCCTCTCTGGATGCAGATTGGCTAGATTCTGCATCTAAAAGGTTGGTTTGTGGTTACCTCGGGTATACTTTCCTCTTACACAACTTCTAGGAAAACCTGAGTGATAACAGATTGTACTGGGGCACCTTGACACTCATTTTCATTATTGGTGGGTTGTCTCGCGTTTGTTAACGGTATACCTTATTGACCGGTAATCAAACGATTTCTCACATGGTCGACTTCAGCTCATTTATTCCCATTGTGTAGAATTGTGCCATAGTGATCGGTGAAGACCTCAGGTCGCATCAGCATGTTTCGGTTCATGTTTGACAGTCCATTTAGTTTCTGCCAGTGATGCCGTCCACCTTTATATGTTGCAATGTCAGTACAGCAGCATCCTATATGTTAGCTCCCGACTTGCGTGATTGTACCATGTGTTCCACCCCATATGATTTGGTACCTGGAGATTTAGTTACTTTTGTGATCAGACATCTATTTTCAGCATCATTGATCATTTTTATATATGTGATACTTGGACATTGATTCCGACTTGTACTTCCAGGCCATGCTCAGATGATTCATTGTGTACTTTTAGTTCAACTATACTTGTATACATTTTGGATCTATTCTGTACTTTCTATATGGATATATTTTTGATTGAGCATGGGTATGCCCGCCTCAGACATGAGCTGACTCTCTGTTTTCTTCCATTGGTTTTTGGCAGGCTGAAATCTGGTGAAGTCCTCTCTTGTCCTTGTGAAGTTCTTTCTATGCACATAATACATTTCGGCCATCATGTACCCCTTCTGACCTCATATATTAGGGGGCATCTGTTATAGCATCATTTTTCACCCTCATGTGATTCATGATTGTCTCTTTGGCCTTGGGCACCCATTCCCACAGACTTGAATAAAAGTTCATAAAAAACAGTGTTTCAAATCCCATACGTGGGTATGCCCAGAATTTTCCGCGTGTATACATGAGTCCAGAGATACTTTTCCACGTATGCCATTAAAATCATTAAAAAATATATAAAAATCCCTATTTTCGAGGCTGGGTTGATGGTTATTCCCGTAATTCAACCACCCCAACCCATGGCCAACTATTTCCAACAGATTGAAACTACTTTGAGGGAGTATAAAAGCCCCTCATATGCATGGCCTAAGGGAGAGAGAGAAATTATAGACATTATACTCTATTGGAGCCCCAATTCAAGTTTGATTTCCCATGCCTCCTGCACTTCCCAGTTTATTATAGGAAACCCTTGTTTCATGGAGATGTTCATCAGCTTACATGTCATCTCGTGTGCACAAGTCTTGGAAGAATCTTAGCGAGGCAAGGGCGGGACAGATCTGGACGACGGTCTGTTCAAAGATCATGGAAGGATTTAGGTGATCTCTCCACCTTTCTATTATTGTACATGCTATTCATAATGAAGAATAACCATCTTGTTCCCGAATTCATGTGTTAATATCTGCTTGCATATGTGAAAAGATTGATTATTAAGTATTTATTATTGTTTATATGATGTTTCACATGGATTACACTGACATTTAGGAGAGATATATGCTATACAACTAGGTTTTCATGCACGTTTCTTCTTGATTTTCAGGTTGAAGAGGAAGAAAGGTTGCTGGGGGTTTGGACCCTGTGGGATCTACATCAAACGTAGGATCTACGGGTGAGTTCTACCATCGATTATATCTAGTTTTTAGCATACAAGGTTGGTTGTGTGAGTCCTTCTTGAATAGCATGCCCTAATCTGTGGAGGTTTCTGACCCAAAAACCTCTAGGGAGTTATTTCCCGAAACAATAGCATATTTCAGTGATAAGCTGAATGAGACAAGAAAAAAGTACACTTCTTATGACAAGGAATTTTATGCAATTGTACAGTCATTGAAGAAGTGGATACATTATTTAATGTCTAAAGAATTTGTGCTATATTCAAATAATCATGCTTTACAATATATTATGCAACAACCTAAATTGAATCAAAAACATGCAAAATGGGTTGAATATCTTCAAATTTTTAACTTTGTATTGAAGCATATAAGTGGTCAAGCAAACAAGGCAGCTGATGCCTTGAGCAGAAAAAACATTCTTGTTCAGAAAGTCAAATTGAAGTGGTAGGTTTTGATTTTATTAAAGAACTCTATAAAAAAGATTTGGATTTCAAAGAAGCATTTGAAGCATGCTGTAATCCTGTTTTGATAGACAGAAGTCAGTGGTTAGATTATTTCTTGCAAGAGGGTTTATTGTTCAAAAGAAATCAGTTGTGCATACCAAATTGTTCCATGAGAGAAAATTTAATCAGGGAGAAACATAGTGGTGGACTTGCTGGACATTTTGGTATTGATAAGACTTATGAGCAATTAAGTCATTTTTATTTTTGGCCAAAGATGAGATCTGAAGTGGAAAAGTATGTGAAGAATTTTAAAATTTGTCAATATGCAAAAGGGAAAAGTCAAAATGCAGGTTTGTACATTCCATTGCCTATTCCAGACAGACCTTGGGATATGGTAAGTATGGATTTTGTTTTAGGATTGCCTAAGACCCAGAGAGGAAATGATGCAATTTATGTTGTAGTTGACAGATTTTCAAAGATGGCACATTTTATTCCATGTTATAAAACCAGTGATGCTACTCATGTTGCCAATTTGTTTTTCAAGGAAATTGTCAAATTACATGGGTTACCTAAAAGTATTGTTTCTAATAGAGATACCAGATTTGTTGGTCATTTTTGGAGGACATTGTGGAATAATCTTGGTACTAAACTAAGTTTCATCTCAGCTTATCACCCTCGGACTGATGGGCAGACTGAATTAGTGAACAGAAGTTTGGGTAATCTTTTGAGAAGTCTTGTAGGAAAACATCCTAAACAGTGGGATCATATTTTACCACAGGCAGAATATGCATATAATGATTCACCTAACAGAAGTACAGGACATACTCCATTCCATATAGTTTATGGGATGCACCCAAGAGGATTATCTGAATTGAGGAACTTGGGAAAAGAAGAAATAAGAAGTGCTGAAGGAGAGGAGTTTTCTTTAGAGATTCAAGCAATACATGAATAGGTAAAGCAGCAGCTACAAGACAGCAGCATCAAGTACAAAAGTAGAGCAGATTTGAGCAAAAGAGAAGTTAATTTTGAAGTTGGTGATTTGGTTTTGGCACACTTGAGAAAAGAAAGATTTCGAAAGAAGCAGTATAACAAGTTAAAATTAAAAAAGATAGGACCATGCAGGATATTAAGAAAATTTTCTGCAAATGCCTATGAAATTGAATTACCATCTGATATTGGAATATCTCCAATATTCAATGTTGCTGATTTGTATAGATATGAAGATGGTGGCACATATGATAGACAAGAAGATAGAGAACAGATTGACTGGGTAAAACAGTTACCTACAACAAAGCCATTATAGCCAGAGAGGATCTTAGACAAGAAAGTTTTTAAGAAAACCAGAGGACAGGAGTATTTTCAATAGTTGATCAAGTGGAAGGATCAGCGAATTGAGGATGCTACCTGGATGATAGAAACCATGCTACAAAAATTGGGCAGTTCTGTGGAGGAGCTCATGGACAAGAGCCCATGAAGACTTTTGTCCTCAGGAGTCTGATGCAGGGGCATGAGGCTTAGAGACAAAAAACTTCATTAATTATTCCAAAAATCCAAAAAAATGTTACAAGAAAAGGTGTTGGTACCTTTAGCTATCGATTTACAGGTGTAATAGATAGGCTTGAACTAGTATTTAGGGAGGATTGAACTGTTTTAGATTACATTCAACTTATTTAGCCTTCAGTTCATAGATTTAAAGGAGATATTAGGTAATTAGGATTTTGTCTAAATTTGAAGTATTCGATCCTCAAGAAGAGATCGATTGTTATGTAAAAGAACTATAAATTGTAACCTCTGCAATGGAGGAATTCGGAATTTGGCCGTAGAAGAGTTGATTGAGAGGTTTTTCCTCTATTTTAATAAAATTGCAGAATTTCTATTATCTATGTTATACTTGGCAATCCCCAGAGGGTTTCACCTTCAAAAATTCATTGATTTATGTATACTCTGTGTATCCATTGAGAGGGGTTAACTCTGTGTGAAGGAGGATTTGAATATATTTAAACTCTGTGTAAAAGATCTAGAAAGAATTGAAGAAACTATGTTTTCTTCATTTGAGATCGTACTGATAATAGTTCCATACTTGTTAAGTCATAGAGCAAGGAAGAAGTTTCCAAGGAAAAATCGAAGTTAACAAAGAAATCCAATGAAAATCTATGTTTGAACGTGATTTAAACAAGTTTGAAGGAAAGCG
This sequence comes from Pinus albicaulis, assembly GCA_034641835.2. Taxonomy (NCBI): domain Eukaryota; kingdom Viridiplantae; phylum Streptophyta; class Pinopsida; order Pinales; family Pinaceae; genus Pinus; species Pinus albicaulis. The sequence goes on along the minus strand of CM076578.1, from coordinate 207,862,413 downwards.
GTTTTGGGAAACCGAACCACTGGTTTCGCACAGCCTTTAGGCCATGAGTGGTTTTGGTTCAAATCAACACGATCGTATCGCGTTGCGACATGTCACCACAACAAAACAACCCTTTTCATGTTGCATTGGGTTGATGAAGCTTGTGGGTCGATTCTACGCGATATCCGTCTGATTTGATCTATGGTTGATCCGACGGTATTCGTGTTGGCAAGCTACACAAGAGTTTAAAGAAAGGTATGGACCCGAAGTTTTATGCAATGAAACTTTATTAACATTTGAGATCCGGATATATGTGGGGCCAATAGGTTTTAAACACTGTTTAAAATGCATTACAACATTACATTGCCGAAGGTTTAAAATATTAATTTCCGACAGTTTTAATGTGATTCAATTCTGAAACATTTCCAAGCATTTTTAACATTGGTCCCAAAAGGTTTATTTAAACAGAATTTTATCAAAGTGTTAAGGTCCGACTTTATTGAAAGGTCTAAAAAATTGTTTTAAAAGTCAAATTATTGTATTCTCGAGGGGATTTTAAACATTGGAAAGTGGGTTATAATACACTCTGAAAGGGTTTGAACATTATTATAATGTGCATTAAAATGTTTCCAAAGGTTTAACATGGTTTAAAGGAGAAAGGGACTTTTAGCTTCCAAAATGTGCATTTTTATTATATAATCAATCAAAATTCATACAATTTGATGAATGAGAGTGGAAATAAGGAATTGGAATAAATTCCTCCATAGTTAGAGAAAATTGTACAAAATTTTGAACAACTCTCCTTAACGCCTGCACCCACACTGCCATCATCACCCTCCAAATCAAGCACTGAAACCTCCACTGCAAATGCGCACTAGAATAACGTAGTCAAAGTGGGAATCTGTGTTGTAGATGATGGAAATAGGTTTTCATGATGCAAATATATGAAAGAAAGCTCGAGAAATCCCTTTGTTGATCCCTGAATGGGAATAATGCTTCCTCCACTAAAAAAATAGCTCAGAAAGTGCATTCCCTAACCCTCCACTACAACACCCTGCAACACAACACAAATCTAAATAGACACTACACTGTAGCTGAATACTGAAGCTTGGCTAGAATGATAGAATGTGGAAATGATAGTGCAATACTCTTCCTAGAGACCCCTCAAGGAAAAAGGTGGGATTCATGCTCGGGAACACCTTGTGCTAAACAGCACTGCAAGCTCAACTAAACAACAGAAGAATGCAAGAAGTCATACAGACCAAAAAATCAATAATCAATAACATACCCATCTATGGCTACCTTTCCCTTCTTATAAACAATGTGAGCCTTCTCACCTTGGGTCTCACTCATTAATGTTACTACTATCATAGAGACTTTCTTCCATTCACACTGCACTATCTCTCATTGATGATCCACTCCCTTCATACCAGCGTTGTTGATTTGATCAAACTTGACCTTGTCCACATGCATTAGCCCCTGTTCACACATGAGGGGGCTTTATCCAGCTATTAAGATGACCCCTTTTCACATTAAGAGGGATTTTATTCCTTATAAAGAGATTTATGGGCCTCCCTACCCATTTATTCATCTATCTGAATGCCAAAAGAAAAACTTAATATTCCAATTAGCTGCATGCTAATCTAGGAATATTACAGAGACCCACAGTGATTGCCCATGGTATGGTATTGATCCAGACTTGTGCAGGAACTAGATATAATATAGATATAAACATGAACACAGAGATGCATCAGAAATAAAAATTCATTTTTTTAATATCAAAGAATTGAAATATGCTTACATACAGAATGGAAATAAACTAGCTCGAGCAATGGTAGCTTATCTCTGAGAAGAGATGTGGTGGCTACATGCCTCTAAACTATGTTAATGAGGCTCAAAGGCCTAGTTATTATTTAGAAATAGCTGAAAGCCCTAAACATCCAAAAACCTAACCCTAGGAGATGAATCGCCTAATATGTGGGCCCCGTTGCGGTAAATTGGTATATCAACTTCCTAGGGTGGTAAATTTGGCATGTTATCTTCGTTTTACATGCATAATACCTTGTTAGAAATATCTATCTGAGGACTACACATTTTGATTATAAACATATATCAAAGACTCCTATTTTCCCATTTTCCAAAAAAACATTGTTTAGGGCCTCAAAACAGCTCAGGAAGTTCAAAACCTGAAAAACTACCAAAAATAGTAAATTGTGCTACAATTAAGGAAACTAAAAACATGAAAGAAACAATGGTGGGGGTCCGAGTGCAATAGTTGGGTGGACACCAAGTATCCAGATTTATTATTTCTCCCCCCTTAGTAAGAAATGGTCCCTATTGCATTGAGTTCCTCCGTGAGATGGGGAAACTTCTGTTGAACTTGGTCCCTGGTGAGCCACTTGCCTTGGTGCAGGAGTTGGTCAGCTTTGATAACCTGATATAGTTGGATCTTCTGTTGGCGATTGTTCTTGATATTCATGTCCATGACATGATGAGTTGTGGCCTATTCCATGCAGTTTAGGTTCAACTCCGTTGGAGTGAGTGTTCCGCAATGTCGGATGTGTCTAGTAGTGGTGGAAAGTATGGACAAAGGTGGTCCACATTGAAAAATGGGTGCAGGCCAAGGAATGGTGGAATTGTGAGCTTGAAGAAATTTTTATTTACATCCTTGGTGATGGTGTACAACCCATATCAGAGTGGGTGAAGCTTTCAATATGTCCCATCAAGGCGCTCCTTCTGCAATTGTAGCCAAACTTTGTCGCCCACATGGAACTTGTGTGGCATCCGACATTGATCATGTCACTTCTTGTAATTAGAATTAGCTCTATTCAATATGTCATGGACCTGCTAGAGAATATTTTGAATGCACTCAATGAATTTCTATGATCTAAAATGACTGTATTAGTTTTGATGTGCTAAGTGTCTTTTTAGTTTATAAACATGTGCATACTTGTCTCATTAGTTTGCTTAAGGATTGAGGATTTTGTCCATGAAATATGGATGATTTTTAGTGAATTATAAGCATGAAATAAGCACAAATAACATTGACAAGTAGTTTCAAATAGATAAATAAGTCACCACATGAAATTTACAAAGCAGGCATGATGAAGCAGTTCACCCCTCCTGGGCTACATCTGTTGGTCCATCTCCCAATGTCATGGCCATCTTTCATTATGCTCAAAATTTTACAAATACATGTAGTTATAGTGCTCTAATGGTTGTTTTCTTTGCACCAATGGCTCCAAAATGCTGCAATTAGTCAAAAATGACTCTTCATTCACTCATAATGGGCGAAAATTGAGTCTCCTACTCTTTTTCCTAGTTACACCTAGAAAATCTCCATTAAAAGTGGAGGACTCCACTTATCTGGAGCTAAATTAGGAAATTCCACCTTTTTGGTGCACTAGCCAAACCTTTCACCATTTTAAATTGTGGCATTTAATGGTTGTGGTTGGGGTGGCCACATTCCAACACCAAACCCGCAGGTTTCATAACCGTCGGAGTTTACGCCTTAACCGCGGAGTTAATGTTTTAAAACATGGCCATGTGACATATTTATGAAACCGTTACGCAGACTGTCGAAGGTTGCGTAGAGGTTGAAAATGGTATTTTTAACGAGCCATGTGACATGAATACTATGGAATGTTGGCAATTAACACTTATTGTGACGGTTGCATTTTTTGATTGCCATGTGAACAACACGTGGGGACCACTGGTGGGTTGGGACTGCTGATAGTATCCAACCACCATACTCCATTACATTAACCTTGAAATAGAACCCACATCCCCTTATGGTTAAGACTCATCGTGTGGCTTGGGTGGTTAGAGGTGCGCATGTTCTACCAGAGGTCCCGTGGTCGATTGCTGCGGATTTCGCAAAAATTTTACACTACAACTTCAGGGACACATGGTAGCCTCAAGGTTGGCCACATGTCACCTTCTGATTGGCCCTCTTCAAACTCAATTGAATAAGAATATGACATTTTTCAACCTGTGGTTGGTTCTAAGGAAGGAATATTCTTTGAAATATTCTTTTTTACTGACTGTACCTCCACCTTGCTTACTGGGCATCCCAGTCAACCCTGGTAAAACTGTCGCAAAATTTACATGTTTGGCATTTTGATCAGAATGTGATATCTCCCTCATACGACATAAGTTGTTCGAACCATTCATAGCGTAGGAATCATGAAGACGAGACCTACGCAACCATTCTGGTTTCAAACCAATCCTGTAACTTTGTATTTTGAGAAAATATATGAACTCCTGATCATTCTTGACCATGTTAACTTTGAACTGGACATGAGCCAAATCTTCCTGAGTAGCTACAAATGGTATGGCCGCATTAATGTGACATAGTTGTTATAATCCAAAACCCACATGAAAGGGGTTGTGTTAAGTTGAGCTAGCGAGAGATCTGTTATAGTTGTGTTGGACATAGGGGAGGCTCTCAACCTGTGTGTGTATTCTTCGAGTTGTACATGCATAGAATGTGTACGATCATCTTGTTGATGAACTTTGTTTTGCCATAAGTTTGGTGGTGGCAAACCGTGGAATTAGTGAGCTTGGTATCCAACATCGACCAGAGACTTGAACATAATGTACTTAGGAACCTATTTTCTTGGCTTGAGATAATGTATTGTGAGATCCCAAAGTGTACCCACACTCATTCAAAGAATATTTTTGCAGTGGCTTTTATGGTGATGCTCTTCTTGTAGGCTTCCAAAATGGCCATCTTATAGAATCTGTTGATGACCACAGCAACGTAGTCATTTCCATACGTAGTAGAAGGAAGGACTGACATATAATCCATGAATATGGATTCCCAAGGTCGACTAAGAGTAGGTAGAGGAGTATATAGGCCTTGCTTCTTGATGGTCATTTTGAAAATGGCACTGGAAGTGCAATATTTGATGTAGTTCCCAACATATTGTCGGAGAGTCGACAAACAAAAATACTTCTGCAACACCCACACTCTTTTCTCTACCTAGAAATGTCGAGCGACATGACGATAGTTTACTTCCAAAATAATCTTGGCACTCTCACTTGAAGGAACACAGAGGTGTCCCAGGTGGCATAACAGTGCATCTTGGAGGTGAAAATTTGGAACGTTCTTGCCTTCCAGGAGCGTCTGGTATGTGTTGTTGAATTCAGGATCATGACCACTCTAATTTCTCGTGCCCACAAGAGTCAAGCACAGTGGTCAGCGTCATGGCCAGCAGTCGACTAAGGTAGTCTACAAATTTTTTGGTGTTTCCCTTCTTGTACTTAATGTTCAAATGGAATTATTGCAGGGATGTGGACCATTTAGGATGGAGATCGTTATTCAACTTCCCTTGTGTTTGAATAAACTGTAGGGGTTAGTGGTCTGAGTGGATGACCATTTCCTTCCCCATAATCTAATGCTTCCATTGTCGACAATCCTGCATAATGGAATACATATTTTTTTCATAGGTGGGATGCTTTTAGATGGTGTTTGAAAGTGTCTCATTGTGATATTCCACTAGAATCCCCTATTCAGTAATAATTTCATCAATAGCATAGTGGTAGGCATATGTATCGATTTCAATTGGTTGTTTTAGGTCTAGTAACATGAGAATTGGTGTAGAGTATAGGTGATACTTCAACTTGGTGGACACATTCTATTAGGATTCAGACCAAAAGAACTTTTCTTCCACTCCTCCCTTGGTGACTTGACTCAAAGGCCAAGTTATATGAGAGAACCCCAACATGAACCTGTGTTAGAAGTTGGCAAGACATTGAAAGCTGTGGAGCTCTGTTAGATTGGTTGGTGTTGGAAAATCTCGGATGACTTTCATATTGGAAGGGTCCACATGCCCCCACTCATCAGAAATGTACCCTATATATTGAACTTGGGTCATGCCAAAAGTGTAATTCTCCAAATTGGCACAAAACTTGTGTTTTCGCAGTGTATGGAGGACCTGGCGATTGTGGTGGAGGTGCTCTTCCCAACTCTGGTTGAAGATCAAGATGTCATCCAAATATACCACCATGAATGAGTTGGTGAAGGGTCGCAATATGTTCGTAATCAACCTAGTGAAGGTTTCGGGGGCATTCGTCTGTTGGAAATACTGAGAGGGGGGGTGAATCAGTATTCCTTTCAATTAGAGCATTAGTTAATCTTCAATTATTATCAGTGTTTGTACAATGATAGCAGAAAACAAAAGGAACACAAATGCACACAGTTTTTAAGGTGGAAACCCACTCTGGGACAAAAACCACCTAATGCTTTTCTAATAATTCTTTAATATTCAACTCCAATTGAAAATAAAGCTCCAACTTTCTAGAATCTAGAAAAGCATTCTTCTCCAACTCCCACTGGATGGATGCTCCAATGCCTGAGATTCTTCAGTAGTCAACTGAATGGATGCCCCAACACCCAATGAGCTACAACTCACCCTAGCACCACCCTACCACCCTATAGAATAATAAAAAAAGAATGGACTCCCGTACCAGGGAAAATGGTCCACTTTACAATGATATAGAATAATGTAGAAGAATAAGACACACTAGACCATAACCCTAACTATGACACAACCACCTAATGAAGATCCTAGACCTTCCGACACTTCCTCTTCAAGTCTTGGAAGATAGACACTAGAACAATTTTTACAATAATGTATTTACAATGACTTAGTACAATGATACCTTTACAGTGACTGTATGCAGTGCTGCCCACTTTAAGACTTCATGTGATGAAATTCTTGATATTGTTCTACACCTTGGTTGCTTCTCTTGTCATGCTACCCTCTGTTGCACCTTGCTTTGCTTTGCTGCCCTAGAAATTCTGGTCCTTTGCAGCCCTTGACAACACACGATCTAGCTTTTTCTTGCCTTCTAGGAGCCCGATATTGGATCTAGTGTATATATGTTATTACAGATCCCCAATATGTGATTTTTGGTCCTGTAGTATTCCCCTGAGTCATATTTCCAATTCCATAGTTTTGACCCAATTTGGATTCTTCAAGAGAGGTTTATGCCCATTCTCTCACAATGCCCTAATTATGGACTGTTTCAGTAGAGCGAAATTGTACGGCAGACCATGTGTCACTGTTTCTTCATTCGGATCTGAAATTGATAGAGTTAAAACTAAATTCCGTGCACTATCTACCACCTTTCATAGAATTCCAATCCGACACTCAGAGAGATAGTTATGACGATGTTTCCAAGGTCACTTCTTTGAGATGAATTTTAGGAGCCTGCAAAAACACTGACTTCCACATATCATATCTCCGACAATATTGTGCACCTTGATCTAAAAGTTTCACAGGAGCTTCATCATGATTTTAGCTTTGCCTCATAAAAATTTGAACTTCTGAACATTCATAGAAAAAAAGTTAGCGCAAAAATTCCACGATGACCTGTTTCAGATGGCGAAATCCCTTGCATAAGGAGGATATGAGGATCACAATTTATATAAATTCTTAGGTTGAGAGGGGCTTAAATAAGTGAACATGGGAGGGATTTTTGGAGCTTAAAAAATATTAATTATGACTTTTCATTGACCCATGCCACAACCCCATGGGGTTTTAGCCCACTAACTAGGGTTACAAACTTCAAACATGAATATCTCTCAAACCGTGAAGAATTACATGGCGTGCCATATATCAATGGAAAACTATCGACAAGAAGAAACCATCAAAAGAATTCTTGACCCAGAATATAGTAATTTGGTAGGTAAAAATTCCCATGCAATATTGGGGTAGCCCTTGGTGCTGCTTGGGTTGACATCAATGACAACCGCTGATCAACAAACTCCCCCTTTGGAATTGATGGCAACACAAGTACTCCCCCTACGATCCTGACACCTCTTCCTACAACATTCTCTCCCCCTTTGACATCAATGGAAAAGGGTAACTCCCCCTGACACACAACCATTCTACGGACCTGTACACACATCCAATCCCCATTTATATTATGAATAAGGAAAATCTAATGAGAACTTGGGAGAATCCCAAGCTTCTGGCGAAGATATTCAAATGCTTCACAAGGTAAAGGTTTAGTGAAGATATCAGCGATTTGTTCTTTTGTACCAACATACTCAAGTTTGATATACTTTTCAGCAACTTGTTCTCTAACAAAATGATATTTGATTGGAATGTGTTTTGTTTTTGAATTCATGACAGGATTATTGGATATGTTGATGGCACTAGTGTTGTCACAGAATATGGGAACATGCTCACTTAATTGTAATTGAATATCTTGCAAATTTTGTTTCATCCAAAGGACTTGAGTACAACATGCTGCCGCTGCAATGTATTCTGCTTTTGCTGTAGATAATGAGATTGAGGTTTTCTTTTTGCTCAACCATGATACGAGACAACCAGCTAGATAGAATGATGCTCCACTAGTACTTTTATGATCTTCAACGCTTCCTGCCCAATCTTCATCTGGAAAGGCTTGAATAATGAGATTTTTACCCTTGGGATACCACAAGCCATATTCTTCTGTGCCCTTTAGATATCGAAGAATTCTTTTGACAACAACAATATGTGATTCTTTTGGTGCTTCTTGGAATCTTGATACTTGTCCAACTGCTTGCATAACATCTAGCCGGGAAGCTATTACATATAGAAGACTACCAATCATAGATCTATACAACCTCTGATCTACATCTTTAGATGATTCGTCTATGCTCAATTTGCAACCTGTTACCATCGGAGTAAGTATGGGTTCTTAATCTTCCATTTTGAATTTCTTAAGAATTTCCTTGATGTACTTAGCTTGACATATAAATATTCCTTTCTCTTGCTAAGATATTTGAAGCCCTAAGAAGTATGTCACCTCACCAAGTAAAGACATATCGAACTCACTTTGCATATTTGTAGAAAATTTCTTACGTAGTTGATCATCATTGCTGCCAAATATTATATCATCCACATATACCTCAACGATTCTTAAATTATCTTTATATATTTGTACATAAAGATTGCTATCAACAGTACCTTTCTTAAACCCTTGTCGACGTAGATATCCATCAAGACGAGCATACCATGCTCTGGGAGCCTACTTGAGACCATATAGAGCCTTCTTTAACCTGAAAATATAATCTTCTTTTTCTGATAGTAGAAAACCTTCAGGTTGTTCGATGTAAACTTCTTCTTCTAATTCTCCATTCAAAAATGCTGACTTAACATCCATTTGGTATACTTTGATTTTTCTTGAACATGCATAGGCGAGAAACATTCGGATGTCTTCCATTCTGGCAACTGGTACAAATGTTTCATCGAAATCAATTCCTTCCACTTGTGCATAGCCTTTGCAAACCAATCTTGCTTTGTTTCTGGTAACCTATCCATCTTCATTCAATTTGTTCCTAAACACCCATTCAGTCCCACTGACATTTTTATCTTTTGGTCATGGAACTAATTCCCAGGTGTTATTCTTCTCGATTTCATCCAATTCTTCATTCATAGCTGCTACCCAATGTTCATTTTGGCTAGCTTCCTCAAAACTACTAGGCTCAAAGGTTGCTAGGAAAGCAATGTGAGCTTGTTGTGATGAACGAATTTGTCCACCTTCATTTATGTTACCAATGATTTGATTTGATGGATGGTTCTTTTGAATCCATCTTTTTGTTCTCTTTGGAGGAGCTTCTTGTTGTTGTTCTAGTATATCTTGATGATCATTATTTACTTCTTCTTGGTTGATAGTTGCTTCTTGTTCCATAATTTTATTTGTGTCTTTTTCAACCTCTATTTCAAGTTTTAAAGATTTTATATCCTCATCATTATTCGTTAGAACACCATCTTCGTCAAATGTAACATTTATGCTCTCCACTATCTGTTTTTTTCTTAGATTATAACATTTATAGGCCTTTCTTTTGCGTGATTAAGCAACAAAGATACCTTCATCAACATGTGATTCAACCTTACCCAAATTTTGATCTTCTCTTTTGATATAACATTTGCTTCTGAATATTCTGAAATATTTTACATTAGATGGTTTTCCTTTCCATAATTCATATGCGGTCTTGTTGCAATTATTTCTGAGAAGACTTTGGTTGATAATGAAGACTGTCGTATCAATTGCTTGAACCCAGATTTTTTCCTCCAATTTTGAGTCCTTCAACATTTTTCTACCCATTTCCTGTACGGTTATGTTCTTTCTTTCAGCAACTCCATTTTGCTAAGGTGTTCATGCTGTTAAAAATTGTCTTTTTATTCCATTTTCGTCACAGTATTGCTGAAATAATTTGGAAGTGAATTCTTCGCCATTATCTGATCTTAGATACTTTATTTTCAAATCAGTTTCATTTTCAACCAACTCCTTATAGATCTTAAAGCACTCAAATGCTTCAGATTTTCTCTTTAGGAAACTGACGGTTGTCATCCTAGTATAGTCATCTATCATAAACATGAAATATAATTCTCCATCTAAGCCTTTTGTTCTCACAGGACCACATAGATCAGTATGTATCAATTCCAATGGATGTGATGCAAAGTGTTCTTTTGTTTTAACTTGGACTTTTGTCTGCCTGCCGTGCCGACAGGCCTCACATAGTGTGTTGGAAGGTTTTGAGATTTTTGGCATTTCTTGTACTGCTTCCTGTTTTCTTATCCTGACAAGATTGTCAAAGTTTATGTGACCCATTCGTTTGTGCCATAACCAGATTTCATATTCTTTAGCTAGTAGACATGCTTTAGTTGATTCATCCAGAACATATATATCATTTGGAGCTCGACTTGCTGTAGCCACAATTTTACCATACCTGCCTTTCCTGATTTCAAATTTTGTGGAGTTGAATAACATTGTGTGTCCTTGATCACACATTTGTCCAACACTGACCAGATTGTGATTCATGTTTTCAACCAATAGAACATTCTTAGCTATAACATTTTTGCTTCTAAGAGTGACGGTACCTGATCCTATAACATTTGAAGATCCATCATTTCCAAAGGATATGGTTCCATCCTTCTTCTCTTTCAGAGATACAAATTTCCTTCTATCTCCAGTCATATGCGTTGAGCAACCACTGTCAACATACCACACATCTTTGTTATTTTGTGCCTTGAGAGAGAGAGCACAATTATTAGTCTTCTTCTTCTTCCATGTTCGTTCATTCTGTGGCTTCAAAGATTCTTCTGGAGTATTTTCAAGTCTGTAGTCTATAGCTATGTGTCCAAAGTTCTGACATTTGTAACATTCCATAATATTTGTTAAATGTTCAAATCTATTGATGTTTCGTTGAGCCCTAGGAGGTTCATATTTGAAGGATCTCCTGGAATTGTATTGGTTCCTAGGGTACGTGCAACATTCTACAGCTTTATGACCAAATTTTCCACATGAATAACAATAGCCATGAAAAATATGTTGGTACCTGGATGAAAATCTTCGTCGAGGAATCGCCTTCCAAGGATGTTCTTGCGAATCTTTCCCAATGAAGTCTACATGCATGTCAGATCTCATATATTCATTGTATTTTGTTGTAGAAGGTCCTGCTTCTTCTTCTTTGTAACCGAGGCTATTTCTGTCGTTGTAAGATCGTTCATTGTTGATGATTTCTTCCAATTCCCTTGAGCCATTAACATAGTTTTGGATAGTTTTTCCCTTCTCCACTTCCTTACGCAGCGAGACTACTTCAGCTTCTAATGCTTCCCTTTCTTGGTTGCTTTCTTTCAACTTCTTTTGAAGTGACTCTTCAATGCATTTGTGTTCTTCACCTTCAATTTTGAGACCTTGAACTTGTTCTTCAAGAGTATTGGAACATATCTTCTCTACCTTGAGCTCTTTTATAAGCTTTAATGCTTCCTTAGAAAATTCCTTTATGGTCAATCCTTCTTCTTCGTTGTTTGTTACCTCTTGTTTATTGTGCTTGGCCATAAACAATACTCTCTCATTGGCTTCTTCTTTGTTGTCATTGTCTTCATCGGATGATGAGCCATATTATTTAGAGAGAAAGTTCCTTTTGGATATTTGCTTTTTGAATTTCTTAAAGCCTTTCTTTCCTTTTGAGTTGCCATCACTTCGGAAATTTTGCTACGAAATGCCCAACCTCACCACAGCCGAAACATATCAATGGAAGTTTACCTTTGAATTTTCCCTTACCAAATTTTAGTTTTCTCATAAATTAAGCATATTCTTCATCTGAAAGACCTTCTCCATCATCTCCCTTTTCTTCACACTTGCAGGTGCATGTCTTTTTAATTGAAGGTTTTTTGTCCTTATTGGTTTTCTTAGATGCAACAAACGCATTTTCTAGATGCAAAGTACCCTCTTCTTCGTCAAGTATCATTTCATATGCTATGAGAACTCCATGTAATTCCTCTTTGCTGAGTTTGTCCATATTTACACTGTATTCTAAGACCGATACCTTTGGGTTGAATCTCCCTGGCAACGTTCTAAGAATCTTTCGTATAATAGTCTTCTCATCAACTGGCTCTCCCAATCCTTCCAAAGTATTGGTTATTTCATCAACATATTGGAAGTATGTAGCAATGTTGCAATCTTCTTTCATTCTGAGTTGCTCAAATTTTGCTCTATAGATTTGAAGCTTTTCTTCTTTGACATTTGAGTCACCTGTATATATATTCTCAAGCTTGTCCCATACATTTTTGGTGGTTTTACAACCCAACACTTTATGATAAGCAGATTCAATAAGTCCACTGACAATAATATTCTTTTATTTTGCATCATTTACCAAATTCTTCTTACTTTTTTCATCCGCAGTTGATGTAAATCCATTTTGAACAATGTCCCATACTTCATAACCTTGCACCAAGAGATAGACCTCCATTCTTCCTTTCCAGAGTGCATAATTATTTTCATTGAACAGAGGTACACCATTCTTGGTATGCTCCATGACCTCCTTCCATTTTTTAAACTTATATTGAAGGAACCAAGCTCTGATACCAACTGTTTGAATCACGATTACGGTTAGACCAAAACCTATAGGAATTAGACTCCGCTAAAATCGTCAGAGTTAGGATCCGCAAGAGGTGGTTAGTCCATGTCGCGAAACACACGGGGAGTGTTGAACCTAATGCCCAACATTCATCAACTTGAAAAGCATGACCAACCATTCAAAAAGGCCATCCTTGAATTTGAAGACAATCTTCCACACATCGGAGGGTTTGATTCATACCTGGTGATAACCAGAATTCAGGTTAATATTGCTATAATATTTGGCCCCCTTGAGCTAGTCCAGAATGTCATCAATCTACGGGATCGGATACCTATTCTAGATAGTGATCTTCTTCAGCGCCCTATATTCAATACAAAGTCTCCAGGTCCTGTCCTTATATTGTACCAACATGATCGAGCTCCCACAGGGTGACGAAATTGGCCTGTTGTGCCCTTTCGGTAAAAGCTCCTGAGTCTGCCTCTTAATTTCATCATTCTCTTGAACATAGCATCGATAGATCGGTCCATTGGGTATCATCGCACATAGGGTTAGATCGATGGGGTGCTTGACTTGACAGTGTAGAGGTACCCCTATGAGTGACGTGAAGATGGCCTTGTACTCCTCCACGACCTTCTCCATCTTTTTCTGTCATGCAAAGGAGCCCTTCTTGGAGGTCGTGGCCACAATACTCTTCTTTCCCTAAGGTTGAATCATAAGGAAAACAAATTTCTCGGTCTGGGAAATTCTCTTATTGCATTGTTTCACAGTGATCAAAAAGATGAAAGTAGGTGCTGCTACCTCTGATATCTTGTACAACATATTTCCTAAAGTAATAATAATAGTGTGAGGCCTAGACTCATAAAACACATGTCGCTTCTACAAGTATTGTTGGCCTAATAATACATCACAAACTTCAAGAGGAGAAATAACACATAGTGACTCATCTGTGAAGGGCTCAATGTTGTCGGGTAGGTGACACTGCTGGCTAATGTGGAGATCTCGTCCTTGGTGAATCCACCCGATGGTGTAAACCTATGGGTGTGTTGTGGTTAGTAGGCCCAACCGGTTCACAACCTCTTCTGAAATGAGGTTTTTTTGGCTCCTGTTGTCGACAATGAACTGCAATGGAGAACCCCTCACTAAAATTTATGAGTGGAATAGGGGCTCCCCCTCCTCTCTATCTTTGGGCTCATCCTTCTGGATCTTGGTGGTGGCAATGGTGGCACTGGGATCCACAACAATAGTATGTGTTAAAGTTTGCAACAAGAAATAGTGAAATTGTCATCTAGAAGCAACATGACCACACCTACAATAGTGTGGGACCATAGGTCATGTAATGATGGGTCCTAGTGATACATTAGTGTGAAATTCAATTTATTCAATAAATTAGAAATGTGTCAAATTTAATTATCCCTTAATTAAATTGGACAATAAAATGTAATCTTATCTCATAATCACTTGTAATAGTTAACTGAGTGTGATAAAATTAGTTAGCTCATGAATTTTGAGTTGAGGGTATTTGGTGAGGCATGTAGAGTGATTCTATGTGTTTTAGAGTTCAAGTTTCAGTTAAGTGCATGAGTTTAATGCATGAGTAATCAATTAACTCAGTTAGGTGAGTTAGAGTCAGTTGAACTACTTGTAACTGTTTGTTGCACTAGTGAGAGATAAAGTGAACTAAATAAAATTTAATTCACATGTAGTGATCTGCCATGCAGTTGATGATTTACTATTAATAGTTGCATGCATGTAAGTTCCAGTGGAGACCCAATTGAGAAAAAGTTTAAATGGAATTTAACTATTAGTTGTGATATTAGCAAGCTGCCCAGCTACAGTTAAAACACCACAAGATGCCCATGATACTCGTTGCAGTTGAGGAAGGCTAAAAATCCTAAAGAATAGGGATTTCATTCATCACAAATTGCGTGAGAAAGGCAGGCTAAAGACAGACTGACAATTGGCTAAGTGTTGGCCCCATTTTTTCTGAATCAGTGTGAGACGATAGGCAGATTGTAGGAGACTCTTGTGAGAAGAGTAAATTGTAATTGTTTCATGATTCCTTATGGAATATACAATATATATAGAGGGGTTTTGAGTGGTAAGATTTCCCCGAGAAAATATTTGTGTTCTAGTTTGATTTGATTCTTTCTTTACTTGTTGTGATTGGCGATCGTGTTTATTTTCCGCAATTGATTTGTAGAAGGATTCAGTATCTAGATTTAGTACATTTATTGATCGGATTGAATCCATTGATATACATGTGTTTGTATAATTTATATAGTATGCTTCCATTTTTCATTCCCCTTGTCAGATTCTGACTCAGAGTCGGATCATGCATATGATTTGGAAGCCTTTAACTCAGCCACCAGTGACTGCTTGGCTTGACACTCACTCGTGTCATTAGTGGGGATCTTATGGAACTCACACCACTTTCCCATGCCCTTCTTTGTCTTCGTGGTGTTTTTATTTGCTTGCAGCTTTAATGGGTTATCTTGGGTCACCCTGCCTTGGCCTTGCCTTTTGTTTTTCGGTTTGGGCGCACATTTCTTTTTCTTTGGATTCGAATAACCAAAACCTCGCTTCTTCTGTTTAAAATTTTGCTTGATCTTGATATCATATTGATAGGCGGCACCAAGTGAGGAGATGTCAAGGAACTCCATTTCTTCCTGGATGTTCTTATGTAAATAGTCATGATACTTGAGTACCAAATGCGACTTATAATCCTTGATACCCAGCTTTGTAAAAAGGGAATGAAAACCATGTGTGCACTTCGACACATCTTGGTCCCTTCCCTACCACAGCGTGGTCCACTTTATGTATTTATCTTCATAGCTCCCAACAGGGTAATATTGTTCCTTGATGGTGTCTTTGAAATAGTTCCAAGTGAGGATTTCCTCTTGTCCTTTTTCTCACAGTAAGTTTCCAACTAGTCCTTCACATGGGGGGCGGATTTGAGGAGTGAAAACGTAATATTTTCCTTATTGTAAAATTCATGAACTGAAAAATATCCATCTATCAGATTTAACCATCTATCTATGATGTCTGCGTCTATCTAGCCTTAAAATATGGAAATGTCAAAGTTAACTTTTACCTTAAAAGGAGTGGCTCCTCCAGAGTGGCTTCTAGATGATGATGTGTTGCTTGTGGGTAGTCGTTGAAGGATCTGGGTAAATTTATCCATCATTTAATTCCTTTGTTTCTTGAGGACCTCCTCGAGCAATATTTTGAAAGGATCTCCTACTCCCTCATCTTCCTTTTCTTTTGCCATTGGATTATGTCGGGGTTTGTGAGAATGACCTTGAAAATTTTCAACCAATTTTTATCCCCAACTCCTCATACCCTAACCTTGTTGGGGACATGCAAATAAAAATAGAGAAAAATAAAACGTCTCTAATACCAATGATCCATAATTATGCAGGAAATCAATAGAATATAAATATAAACATAAACAGAGAGATGCAGTAGAATAAAACTTCATTTCATTAATATCAAAGAACCGAAATATGCTTACATACAAAATGGAAATAAACTAGCTCGTGCGATGGTTATAGATTATCTATGAGAAGATATGTGGCAACTAGATGCCTCTGAACTATGTTACAATGAGGCTCAATAGCCTATTTATTATTTAGAAACAATGGAAAACATGAAACATCCAAAAACCTAACCCTAGGAGATGAATCGCGAAATCTGGGGGCCCTGTTGATACATCAACTTCCTGGGGTCATAAATTTTCCATACGATCTCCATTTGACATGCACAATACCTAATTAGAAATATTTATTCAAGGACTAAAACTTTCGACTGCAAAAATAAGGTAAATACTCATTTTTTCCCATTTTTTAAAAAAACATTTTTAAGGGCCACAAAATGACTCTGGAATTTTAGGACCCACAAAACTGCAAAAAATAGTAATGTGCTACAATTAAGGAAACTGAAAAATTGAAAGACCTAATGGTGGGGGTCCAAGTGGAATAGCCAGGTGGCCACCAAATATCCACATGGATCATGTATGTATAGGTTTTTTTATTTTTTACAACAACCTCTAAAATTTTGGCCTACACCCAATTTAAGAGCCTTCCTTGGTGTTTTTTATCATTGTCACAAACTTTTAAACTCACTTTGTGATTTTTCTTAAAGTGTTTTGTCTCCTTGTGCAAGTTAGGAAAAATGTGGTATTTTCACATGTTGGTTGTCAAACCATGTACATAATCCTAAATTTGAGTTCCAAGGGGTTTTCTTTGTGTAAATTAGTTGTTTTAGCCATGAAGACATTTTTCGCACTCATTTCCAAAATTTTAAGCATTGTGGCACAAGTTTCGTCATGGTCGTCGCGAAGTGTATCTTTAGTGTTACACTTGTCTTAACTTGTCGTAAAGTTGTTGCATGGAGGGAAATGCATTTTTCATGTGTTATGGGCTATCTATGTTTTTGATTCATCAAATTATTCTAAGTGTGTGATCATAGTCGAAGTCATATTATTGTTCACATAAGTCTCATCAATCCCACACTTAGCCATTTTTGGAAAGGCTTCCCGACCAAGAAACCTAGCTTCATCCAGACTCCATGAATTGCGCAGTTCACATTCTCGGTTCTCTAGATGTGACATTGCCCCTTGGCACTATAGAATGCATATTTCCTACCCCCCAAGGTTGTTGCACTGCACATTTTTTGTTCTCAAGCTCCGACCCTAACCTCCATAATTGCACAAATTTTCCTCCCAACCTAGCCTTAACTGCACATTGTGTATTCTCTAGCCTCAAGCTCACTCCTTGAGACCTTGAACTATGAAAATACACAATATACCAACCTCCCTGTCTCCCAAAACTACGCAGTATGTTCACCCAGTCACACCATCCCCTCAACCTGTCCCACTATCTTTTGCAACTGCGAAGTTTTGTTCCTCAGCCAAGCCTTAACTATGGATTGTGAAATCTCAAGGCTCGATTATTTCCCTTAAATACTTGAAATACGGATTCACAGAGGCTCTTCCCTAGCTCTCCATCTGGTTCCAACTCATTTAAAGGACAAGTATTCTCAATCTTAGACTAGCGGATTTTTAGATTGATGTCCTCTCGTCATGAATGAATTATAGGAACAGGTACTCTATCATGCCATGGAAATATTATGAATAAGGAGTCAGAGTGAATCATGATGAAAGACACACTTGTAGCTAAACACACAAGCTGATCAATCAAGGAAAAAAAAAGGGACATTAGATTGTGAACATTATTCAAGACTTGAGATCAGTGAAGATTCCTTATCACCAAGCCATGTCTAGGTGAAAATAAAATCATTCTCAAGAAGACATTCAACACTTAAAAACAACAATGTCTTGACATTACCACATCATCATGCATTCCATGTCACCAGTGTCATGTCATGTCATGTCATGAGTTGTCACATGCCAAACCTTATGGCCAATGATGTAACATATGGTCTAGAAATGTATTGTAAAGTGAAAGTCCAAAGGACGTGTAGAATACGAAGAGTCATTTAAAGTTTAAAATTCATACAAATTCAAATAGTCATGAGGGTAGATGAAGAGTCACAAGGAAAGTGAAGCACCACCTTATCAATGTTATATATACTCCCTCACTGTAAGATTAAGGGAATTTTCACCTTGTCTCCTTTTGCAATGCATTAGAGAGATAAGCTAGTTATTTTTGGGAGCAATGAGTGGCTCCAACACTTAACTATTGGATCTAGTGATGTTCTTTGTATACATGTGTCTTAGAAATTTTACTTAATAATAGAAGCCTTCAAGGCCAACACGTTCTTCATGCATGGATTACGAATATTTGTAAGACTATTTTTTGGATGCTTATACTTCATGTTTTCTTTCACATGTGCTAATATAGTTGAACTATTTCAATTATTTTAGTACCTATCTTGTTGAGAATGTGTTGTAATGGTTGTTATTTCTGTCCCATTCTTGTGGACTACTCCACAGGATATCAGAAATACTTTTCTCATTTTTTGGTTGTAATGACCATCTCATCTCTTGTGGACTATTCCGTTGGATGTTAGACAGATCCTTTTGGTTCATGTGTGTCTCTTCTTGGGTGGTACTATTACCTCTCCCTTAGAGGATCACTTTACACATTACACATTTACACTGAACACTAACCAGACATATCTTCTTGATTTTCAAAGGCACAATGCATCCCTCTCTCTTGCTGATAGTTAGATCTAAGGAAAATATTTAAGAACTCGGAAACTAGGCCTTTATACTGGATGGGACTCCTATAACAAATGGTGTGAGGTATAATTGGGTCTTCATACCTAGGAGATCCCCTTAATATTGGCAAGTCCAACACCATCAACATTTATGGTGCTAGAAGGAGGGCATCGAGTTTTTTATGATTGATAACCTCACCAACCCAAATTCTACCTTATCTAGTCAAGGAAGTAATATTCCTAGCACTTACCCTATGCACGTTATTGAAACTAGTGGTCCTTATTAGCCCAATACTACATAGCCTTACGAACTCACATATGAACAAATCTCATCACTTTTCCCAATCACTCGCAAGTTTGTGAAAGCTATCAGATTGATACCCAGAGTACACATACTTACATATTTTCCAAATAAGAACCTAACTACTCCCACTGAGATAGTAGTTTCAAAAATTTAAGATTTGGTTCTTGCCACCCTTAAAGAGTTAGAAGACTAAGGAAAATGCAGAAAATCTGGAATAAGCTCCAACTTTCAATGGTGGTAGCAGTGATAACGTGGTACTATCAGATGATACATTCCACAGATTAGGTGGTGAAGTGGAAGAAGAAGACCCATCAGATTATGAGAAAGAGGAAGATGATGGTGACAAAGACATGGCAACCATGATCTGGATTGGATGTCTCAAGGCCCACTTGCACTACCAGGCATTTTAAACAGGATGCCAAGGCATCCCGAAAATCTTCTAACGAAGTATGACCATGACAAAAAAGTAAAGGCAGAGGACCACTTGGATAACTTCTACCTACATCTGCAAACACTTGACGTACGCTATGATGATGTTGCATGTAGATTTTTTCCATGCACCTTAGATGGCAGAGAAGTTTTATGGTATCATATTCTTACTCTGAATTCCATCCAGAACTCGAGGAGATTTAAGAAAAATTTCCTTGAAAAACTTGTTGATGACAAGACTCCCACCATGTTGTTGAAATGGTTGGGAAATCTAAATATGGAGCACAAAAAATAGGTAAAATATTTCAATCAGAGGTATAATTGTGTTTTGAATAAGTTCCCGGCAAATAGTAAACCTCATGACTCCATCACCATTGGTTACTATACTTTTTTCTTACCAACTAACATTGTGGAGTTCGTAAAGAGAACTATGGAATAAAACTGACTAAGAGTTATGAAGAGGGTGTTAGGTCCCTATATTACTAGTATAGTCCCTTATTATTGTTAGTGTAACCCCCTTATTGTTATTATTGCACACTTGTAACCCCCATATTGTTATTATTATGCCCTTAAATTATTATTGTTAGGTCGGCTAGGATTACATTGTGGCCCTATGGACTCCTATATATAGAAAGGAGGTTTTTTAATTTGTATCATCCAAGAATTGTTCATTCATGTAATGTATTGGAGGTTTCCCCCTCGAAGTGGCTTATTTCTAAGGCGTTGATATCTCTTTTCTTCTATTTCTGGAGCTGGTTTCACAACAGAATTGTTCATTCATGTAATGTATTGGAGGTTTCCCCCTCAAAGTGGCTTATTTCTAAGGTGTTGATATCTCTTTTCTTCTATTTCTGGAGCTGGTTTCACAACATTTGGTATCAAAACTTTGGATTCTAGGGTTTCACTACTCCAAACAGGTCATCGTGGAATTTTCGCTATAACTTGTTTTCTACGAAGTTTCAGAAGCTAAAATTTTTAGGGTGCGAAGCCCAAATCCTGAGGAACATCTTCGTAACATTTCAGGGCTTTGTTCACAATATTTTTGTAGATATGATCTGTGGAAGGTAGGGCTTTTTGCAGGCTCCTGAATTTCACTTAAACATGTCATCGCAGAATTTTCGCTATAAATTTTTTTCTACGAAGGTTCAGAAGCGAAAATTATTAGAGAGTGAAGCAAAAATCTTGAGGAAAATCTTTGAAAAATTTCAAAGCTTGGTTCACAATATTTTCGGAGATATGATCTCTGGAATTTAGGTCTGTTTTAGGCTCCCAAATTTCATCTCAAAGAGGTTATCGTGGGAAAATCTTCATAACTTTCTCTCTGAGCATCGGATTTGAATTCTATAAAAAGTGGCAGCAAGAACACAGACTTTTGTTTCTTTTCTATCAATTTCAGAGCCAAAGGAGGAAGCAATGACACGTGGAAAGTCGCACAAGTGAGCTATATTGAACCAGTCCATAATTGGGTCATTGTGCGAGATTGGACATAACTTTTCCTTGAAGAATCCAAATCAGGTCAGACCTGTGGCATTCAAAAGAAGATTCAGAGGGTGACTTCAGGGCCAAATTTCAGATATTGAAGATCTGAAATCACAGAGATAATTCAATTTCAATATCGAGCTCCTCAAAATCAAGAAAAATGTGCATATTTTGTTTTCAAATTGCATAAGTCTTGTTTGAAAAATCAGTTCTAGTTGATTCCAAAGGCCTATTGAGAATAGATATCAGTATTGGGTTCTAAAATGCCTCCTAAAAAGAATTCAGCACTCATTAAGCCTTCATAAGGCTCTACTATGACTCATGAAGACGAATAAATGCAACATGAGATATCAAAAGTCCATGAGCAAGTGCACCAAATTTCGCTATCGCAAAGAGAAACAAAAAATGAAATGGATGGTTTGAAGAAAGGCATGGAAGCTAAGACGAATGGTTTGGAAGCTAAGATGGATGGCATGGAAGCTAAGATGGATGACATGGAAGCTAAAATGGAAAAAATGAAGAATGATCTAAAAGTAGACATGGAAGGTTTGACAAAGTTGATACAACAAATGTTTCCTAATGGTGAAAATATAGTAGAGGAAACTAATGATGAGAACAAAATAAATGATAATCATGATTTCATAAACTATAATATTGGCAGGAAGAACCACCATATTCTAAAGATGGATATGAGGAAGTTTGATGGCAAGGATCCCGTAACATGGATACTACAAATGAAGCAATATTTTGATCTCAATAATGTGAAAAACACACAAAAGGTACGCATTGCAACTTTACATCTAGAACAAAATACATTTGTATGGTATTGATGGCTTTTCTCCTATAAAAAAATTGTCACTTGGTCAATTTTTACGGAGGAAATGATAGCACATTATGAGGATACAAAGAGCAACACCTTCTTTAGCCAATTGATAAATCTCAAACAAAAGGGTTTAGTGGGGGAGCACATTGAGGACTTCCAAAAATTGAATATAAGGGTGACTGATATTACAGAGGAACACAGGATTGATCTCTTCATAGGTACTTTAAAGGATAACATCAAACATGAAGTTCGCATTTTGGAACCTGATTCATTGGAGAAGGCATTCAGGTTGGAAATAAAAATTGAATGTAAAATTATGGCGACAAGGAAGCCTACCACTCACTTCTATAAAGAGGGAAGTGTTGCTACTCCTAGATTTCAACAACCTACAAGGTTGAAACCACAACAATTGGAAGAAAAAAGAGAAAAATGGCTTTGCTACAGTTGTGATAGCAAATACACTAAAGGTCATAAGTGTGCAGAGAAGAAATTATTTTACATAGATTGTGAAAAGGAAGAAGAAAATGAACAAGAAGAGGATATACACCAGGAACCAACCCTAGAAGAGGAAGAAATGAGTCCGACCATATCATGTAATGCATTGGCAGGAATTAACACTCCTCAAACTCTCAAGATAGAAGGACATATCAAGAAGAAAAAGGTAATAGTGTTGATTGATTCAGGTAGTACCCATAAATTTATTCATTGTAAGGTAGCCAAGGAATTGAATTGTTTCCTATACCCAGCACCAGAATGTCAAGTGATGGTTGCAAATGGAGGAACTATAAATTTCTCTGGAAAATGCCATAATATCAAGCTATCCATGGGGGAATATGTATTGAATATTCCAATGCTTTCCATCCCAATGGGAGGTGTTGATGTCATACTAGGAGTACAATGGTTACAATATTTGGGGACGATAGCTTTTAATTTTCAAGAACTTTTCTTGAATTTTTTTTTCGGAAGGAAAGGAAATCGAATTACAGGGTATCACAGGGAAGCCAGGAAAGATAATAAGCTCTAATGTCATGACAAATCTTCTGAAGAAAGAAAAATGAGGCGTAATTGCACAATTATGCTCACTAGAAGTTCCAACATCAAAATCATCTATTTCTCCAGATCTCCAAAGAGTCTTGGACAATCATTCCAATGTGTTTGATACTCCCAAAGGACTCCCACCTATTCGTGATCATGATCATGCTATTCATTTGATTCCAGGAAGTGTTCCTCCAAACATCCGACCTTATAGATATCCTTACTTCCAAAAGAGCGAAATTGAACGCATGATTGCAGAAATGTTAGAGGCGGGTATAATTCAACCTAGTCAAAGTTCTTTCTCTGCTCCTGTAGTATTGGTACACAAGAAGGATGGATCATGGCTCATGTGTCCGGATTATAGGGAGCTCAATAAGCTCACCATTAAAGATAAATTTCCCATTCCTGTGATTGATGAATTATTGGATGAATTACATGGAGCAATTTATTTTACCAAGTTGGATCTTCATTCGGGATATCATCAAATTAGAATGAAGACTGAAGATATTCCGAAAACAACATTTCGAACTCATGAGGGTCATTATGAATTTTTGGTCATGCCTTTTGGCCTTACCAATACACCTTCTACATTTCAAGGGTTGATGAATTCCATTTTCAAACCCTTCCTTAGAAAATTTGTGCTAGTATTTTTTGATGATATACTAATCTACGGTAGGTCTTGGAAGGATCATGTTGAACATGTTGACAGGGTGCTCAAACTATTGCAGGAGAAACAATTATATGCAAAAACATCCAAATGTTTCTTTGGAGTACAAGAGGTGGAATATCTGGGTCATATTGTATCTCACGAGGGTGTTAAGCTAGACCCTAACAAAATTAAAGCCATTAAGGAATGGAAAGTCCCCACAACCATAAAGTGGTTGTGAGGATTTCTTGGGTTAACAGTGTATTATCGCAAGTTTGTTACGAATTATGAGAGAATAGTAGCACCTATAACAACATTATTGAAGAAAGATGCATTTTCATGGACTCCTAAAGCAACTAAGGCCTTTGAACATCATAAAGAGGCAATGTGCCTAGCACCGGTCTTAGCTACACCAGACTTCACAAAAACATTTATTGTGGAATGTGATGCCTCAGGAAATGGAATTGGTGATGTTTTAATGCAAGAAGGAAGACCCATTGCTTTTGAAAGTCATCCAATCAAAGGAAAGTATTTACAGAAACCTATTTATGAGAAGGAAATGTTAGAAATACTACATGCACTAAAGAAATGGAGAACTTACCTAATGGGAAGACACTTCATAGTAAAAACTAATCATGATAGTCTTAAAAACTTTTTGGAACAAAGAATATCTTCAGAAGAGCAGAAAAAATGGGTCACAAAGATGTTGGGTTATGACTTTGAAATAATCTACAAAAAACGGAAGCTAAATGTTGTTGCAGATGCACTCTCAAGAAAGAATGAAGAGGTGGAAGCATTACTTTGTTCCATTTCTATTATCCAACTAGATTGGATAACTGAAGCAAGAGATGAATGGAAGAAGGATGAATAATTGTGGACACTCATTCAAAAGTTGCAGCAAGATCCTAGTACATCTGATACATTTAGTTGGAAAAATGATTCCTTATGGTACAAAGGTTGCTTATATCTTTGTAAGAATTCCCAACTAAAACAAAAGATTCTTTTGGAATTGCACACTTCTCCTTTAGGAGGACACTCAGGATTAAAAACTTACCACAGGGTGAAGAAATAATTTTTTTGGGATGGCCTTAAATCTGATATTCAAAATTTTTTGGCGGAATGTTTGGTTTACCAGCAGAATAAAGTTGAGACAATTAAGACCCTGGGTCTTCTACAACCTTTATCCATTCCAAGTCAATGTTGGGAGGAGATTTCAATGGATTTTATCACAGGTTTACCTAATTCCAAAGGAAAGAGTGTCATCATGGTGGTAGTTGATAGACTTACCAAGTATGCACACTTTTGTGCATTATCTCATCCATTTAAAGCAAGTACAGTTGCTACTACATTTATGGACAGAATTCAAAAGCTACATGGAAGCCCAAGGGTTATTGTGAGCGGCAGAGATCCCATTTTTACTGGAAATTTTTGGACGGAGTTATTTTCTTGTTTGGGTACTCAATTAGTTCATAGCTCATCTTATCATCCTCAATCTGATGGTCAAACTGAGATAGTAAATAAATTTTTGGAAGGATATCTTCGTTGTTTTGTATCTGAAAAACAAACATAATGGTTGAAGTGGTTACCTCTCGCTGAATGGTGGTATAACACTTCCTTCCATACTGCAGCAAAAATGACCCCATTTATGGCACTTTATGGATATCATCCACCATCCACCACATCATCTTTAAGGGAAAATTCGAAGGTTCAAGCAGTGGAAGATCACATCGAGCATCAGCAAGAAGTTCTCCAACTCTTAAAGGATAACCTGAATTTGACACAAAATCGAATGAAACAACAGGCAGATCAACATCGTAGCGAGAGAAGTTTTGATGTAGGAGATTGGGTATTTTTACGGCTACAACCATACAAACAAATGTCCCTCAAGCAAGCAAAGAAGGATAATAAATTATCGCCAAAGTACTATGGTCCTTACAAGGTGTTGCAAAAGATTGCTACTATGGCATACAAATTGGAGCTTCCTGCTTCTTCGCGAGTACATCCAGTTTTCCATGTTTCGTGCTTAAAGAAGGTTATAGGTGAAAATCTTCCAGTTCAAACAATATTGCCAGAACTTGATGAGGAAGGAAAAATCATATTGGAACCTGAGGCGGTCACGGAAACAAGAACTCGACAACTACGGAATCGATCAATTTCAGAGTATCTCATCAAGTGGAAGAACTTACCCACTGAAGATTCTACATGGGAGGATGAGAATTTTATACAGAAGCACCCAGAGCTACTCAAGCGTTGAGGACAACACTTTTTGAAGGAGAGGGGCATGTTAGGTCCCTATATTACTAGTATAGTCCCTTATTATTGTTAGTGTAACCCCCTTATTGTTATTATTGTACCCTTGTAACCCCATATTGTTATTATTGTGCCCTTAAATTATTATTGTTAGGTCGGCTAGGATTACATTGTGGCCCCACTAGGATTACATTATGGCCCCATGGACTCCTATATATAGAAAGGAGGTTTTGTAATTTGTATCATCCAAGAATTGTTCATTCATGTAATGTATTGGAGGTTTCCCCCTAGAAGTGGCTTATTTCTAAGGCGTTGATATCTCTTTTCTTCTATTTCTGGAGTTGGTTTCACAACAGAGGGAATCATGGTTGAAAAGGAATTGTGCATGATTGGGGTCATTGTAGATGATGAATGAGTGAAATACTCCAAAGGCACAGGTAAAAGGTCTCGAGCTTCTGTAAGCAAGGCCGAAGAGAAAGAAACTTTTGATATTGAGAGCTTGACACATATTGTCAAGACTCTATCAAATGAGCTGGAAGAGTTGAAACAAAGGTCAAGAAAGACCACTATGAGCAGCAAGACTCCCATATTCAACCTCCTCTGAAGGAGTGAAATTTCTGGTAGCAAAAATAACCAAGCAATGAAATATGCAAGATCATGGGAATGGATAAATATTGTTCATATCATCAAGAATATCATTCCGAGAAAAAATCCCCACAATGGAATCATACCATGAACATTATTTCTACGCATATTTTTGATGCAATACTGGCTCATGAGTAGACCAATCCTACAGAAAAAAAAGAAGAAATTGTTACAACCGAATATACTCCAAGTCTCAGGCACGTCGTGAACATGTTTAATTTCATAATCACAACCCAAAAGATCATGGTTGAGAAACAACCTCCGAGCTATCATCTGGCCCAGAAGCAAACCAACAGGTATAGTTTGAGAAGCCAAGGTTCACCCACTGAACCAAATTTGACAAGGCATAAACTCAAAGAAAATTTGTTAGGAAAAAATAGTCCACTCGTCAAATCAGCACAAAACACTCAGAGAAAGTTTCAGAATGCAGTCCCAACAAAAATTACTTCCACAAAAAATAAGAGAATGACCATAATCCAGAAGTTACAAAACACCTCAAGCTATTGGACACTTTAGCAATCATTCCCACTATAGATTACAACATAGTTGAGGTCATGAAGAACGTCAGTGCAAATATCTCAATGTTCGAGCTAACAAAGATCACGAGCCAGCGGGAAATCCTCCTTCACGCACTTGGACAGTCCATATCAGGTAACAATGCTTCTTTAGACAAGAGATCTGGTACATCCTCTAGTTCCCTCGAATCCATATTTGATGCTCTAACAATGGATACAAATACACTGTACCCTCCGTTTCTGTTAACTTTTGAAATTTTCAATTCCAATGTACCTAATTTCTTAGTTGATTCCTATGCATTGGTAAGCATAATTCTATTATCAATTACTAATAAAATCAATGCAAAATAAGACAAACAGATGCACAAATTATTCAGTTGGACATAACTCTTGTCTATGCAGTTGGTGAACTCATAGATGTGATTATCCATTTATTATCTGATGATCGAATTCACCAATGTACAAACATAGTAATTGTGGACATACTAGAATTATGTGGAGTATTGTTGAGGAGAGATTGGTCCAGCAAGCTACAAGGGTACTGTTGGAGTGGGGTACCCTGGGGCACACTTTTTAATGTAATTTTGTATAAGTTATGTATATGTGCATTGCGCAAATGAGTCAAGGGGCTTTGGGGTGGGTCAAAGTCCCTATTTTTGATGTAAATGGGTTTAAGAGTAAACTGTGGGCCTCAAATAATCATTTGAGACCATAGTATCTGTGCACTATGAGAATATAAATAGAAAAATCAAGTACAAGTTAGTTATTCAATCAATTTAATAGCTGAATATGATATGTATGCATCTGTGATACGTTCTAAAGGGTTTTTATCTAGGTTGGGTTGAAAGGCTCCCGTTGGCTGTGGGTGTGGAGACCTAGTCTTGGTTGTGTGCGGACTCTGCTAGATGTGTGCGTGAAAGGGTTATGTGTAAGGGAAAGTTTGATAGGTATTGAAAGGATCTAAGTTAATAGAAAGGGCATATTTTGGTGAACTTGTTGTGTTATTTATTCTAAAGTACTTAGTGTTTCTGTTCTATTGAGATCTAATTGTTTTGTATTGCTAATTGATCATTGCGCGAGGATATCCTTTATGGTTTTTTATGCATATTGATGGTTGAAAAATATTCTTAAGTAATTTCACATTGTTTAGATCTGGATTTTCTTCTGTTATGATTTCTCTGTGCTGAAGCGATCTGCTACTCTTTCTTATTCTGCTACAGATTGTACACATTCTCTGATTCTTCCTTATTCTATTGTGCACATCTGTTTATTATTGATACAAGTCTACATTCGATTTTCCTAGGGCCACTTCATTATTTTCTCACTCAGGGTGTGGAAACCTGGTTCCAGCACCCCCCCATACTACTCGAAGTGAGACTTTGATCTGTGCAAGTGGGTCATTTCCGAAAGGGACAGTAGTTGGAGGGTTTATTGGTTTCTCCATAAACTCTAAACCTGGGTCAGGACCCCTCAAGAGAAAAAATGGTTCTGTTGCCAAGACTGGGATCATTTTGAGGGAGAATTGATGTTGTGGTATCCTTCATGAAATGAATTTCAATATTGGCTGGATAGAAAGATCTTTGAATTTGCACTCCGAGAGAATCAAAGTACTAAGCTATCTGAAAAATAGTGGGTATAGAAATATTTTTATATAGAAGTGCATGAAATATTATTTTTCTACTTTGTGCAAGAGCTACAGGAGTGGTTTTCACGCTTAGCTGAATTTAATATATTCATAAAGGATGGCGCAATCACTGAGTGGACTCCTGAATTGATCGAGCAAGTAGAGAAGCTAGATAATAAGATCACCCACGTGGTATATCACTTTATTAATCGCCTCTTGGGAGGCTTTATGACTGAATTTTCCATTGATCAATTTGTGTCATATTCTCAAGAAGAAAGAATATTTTTCAAAGGCCCCATAGGTAAGTTCCTACACTCTCTAAAATTATTGCTAAAAATTCTATTATGTGAATGGGGTTGTCTATGTGAACATATTGCTTGAATGCCTCGAAGAGGCCCAACTACGCGCAGTGGAAAATTTTACCACAAATATTCTGAAAATTTTATTTATAGCCCTTTGAATCCCAGATCCGAGAGTGAAGGTGAGCCAGAAACTAGTAGCTCTAGTGCCTCTGGAGGAGAAATCTCATCACACTAGAAACCCTTGAGTTTTTTTCCAACCCAATCCACTCCATTTCTACACTCACATCACAAGACACCCACTCCATTGCGTAGTCCATCTCCACCACCACCTCCACCTCCCACATAACCAGACATGGTTGCATCAATTCAAATACCTAATTTCAGAGGCATTGGAAATGAGGATATTGACCACTTATGTATTTTGACTGAGGTCATATGGCATGCTCAGTAGGTTAACAATATTGATATCAGGAAGGCGCAACTGGCTACTGCTTTCCATGATTGTGCATTAGATTGTTACATCAGGTATGCTCAAGAAAACCCTAACACTATCTTGGAACAAATAAAATCTTCCCTAAAAGAGGAATTTAAGAAGCCTAAGTCATAAGCGCAGCTAGCGACAAAAATGAAATAAATTCATTAGAAGGCTAATGAATCTGTATGTGAGGTTTATCAGAGATTGAAGCACACCATTAGAGATGGTGGATTTTTCATTGATGATACTCAACATAAGGAATGGTTCATTGCCATGTTTCTCCAACATCTACCCAAGGCTTTAGGTCAGCAAAATATTTCCACACAGGCTAAGGTTGTGGAGGTTTCAGTGAAACTAGAGGCTACTCCAACAACTGTTGCACTGGGAACTCAATAGATACAAAATGAGTTGGAAGCCATGCAACTAGAGATTCAAATATTGCACATGGACAAGGGAAAGGAGGTATTCACAAAGGTTTGGTGTATAAAATGTAAATATTCTCGGCACCATAAAGTTCAATTTCCTATCTTCAAAAATTATCTGAATGTTGGAGGTCCTAGTCCATTGAAGATTCCTGTATGGTGCACGATATGTCAAATTTCTAGGTTACATGACATAGATTCCCTCCCAAGGATCGGAAAGTATCAACCTGAGTTGAAGCAATTGTTTTGCAGATTCTGTTAGTCATTAGGGCATGATGAGCAACATTGTCTCACTTATGATATGCGGTTAGATAAAGCCGAAATATATAGAATGCGGGCTGCGCCTACATCACCAACATCCTCTTCTGGGCGTGAAGGATTTTAAGGTAGAGGAAGAGGGCGAGCAGTTGGATCAACTGGCCGAGGAAGAGGACAAGTCATTTTCTATAGTTGTGGAGATGTTGGTTGTTGGGTTGTTTAATGGGTAAAGAAACACAAGTAGTTATTATCAATCTAGGCTAGTAGGAATTAGAAGCATCACCAAGATATATGGGTTTCAGCTATGGTCAAGTTAGAATATGAATTATTAATAATAAGGGAAATGCATATTCCAAATATAAATTTAAACTAAATAATTTCTAAATTCAATTATGTAATCAGCAGTAGAATAAGCTCCTAACTTAGGAGACTTATTTATCCTTCTCTTACAAAATCACTTCATGAATTAGAAACCAAAAACCACTAATGAGCAATAGATTAAAATGCATGAAACAATAACTGAAGAGGCTCTTAACTAAAGATATCTTGGTTGTCCTTCATTACATATTCATTCATCATTAATACTATTGTTAGAAAATAAGAATTCATAAAGTCATTAAAAAGAAAGAAAAGATGAATTCTAGCTCTAGCTCTCAATCAGATAGAAAGAATGCTTAACTTAAACATTGGATTGTCCTTTCATATGCAGAATAGGAATGAATTCATCAGCACTCATAAAATATCAACATATATCCAATTAAAAAATTAAGCATAAAACAAACTAGTTCAGACATTGCAACTTAAAATAACCAGAAATTGCACTTAACTCGATATGGGGGGCCTCCACCCTTGCCTTGCACACTGAAAGTGCTTTCAGATACAAAAAAATCGGTCAAGAATTCACCATATAACAGAAGAAAATGAAATAGAACATGTCTTTCGATTAACTCTCCAAATTCTTAGAAATATCAAAGTTAAGTTACACAATTTCCACATATGAATGCCTTAAAAGTTTAGGCTTAAATAGATAAAATATGGAAAAAACTCATCTATAATGTCTCCTATAGCCATGGCTATCCTTATCCTATAAAATCAGGTAGAGATCATCCATATAATCCATCAAAATCTAGAAAATCCTATAAAGTAAGAAATTTGACCTATTTCTTAGGGATCTCCATAAAAATAGGTCATGTTTGACCACCTTTGACCAGGTCTGTTTAAGCTCGGTTTGACTGAACCAATAGGTGTACATTTAATATTATTTCCCAAGATTTCTATAAATTTATCCCTCTCAAGCCCAAGTTTCCTTCAAATATGAAAACCATGAGGCCATTACGGGAATTCCTGATCTGGTCCAAAAATGGTCCAAAATGCACTTAAAATTCATTTTTTATAAAAAAAATCTAAGAATTGAAAAAATTAATTTAAATACCTGTATATGAATTTATTAGGAAAAATAGGGTGAATATGATGGTGTATGGATGGATAGCATGGTAAATAAATTGTATTTTCATAAACAAAAAGAGATAGAAAATGAGGGCCAACATCTCCCCCAAGCTTATGTTCAAGCATGTCTTCATGCTTGCTTCTTAATTTTAGACCTCTTAATTTCTATTGTTGATCCTGTACCTGACCCTAAAGCTTCTTGTTGTGCTGCATGCAAAATAGATTCTATACCTTTGTACTATTCCTCTTTGTAGATTGAGGCTTTGACCTTCTGCTTCTCATATTTGATCTTCCAAAAAAATTTCTCCTTAAACCATATGAATGCTTGCATGGTAAGAAGATTATTCTTTGCTTTTAGTTTTCCCACTTCTTCATTCAATATCTCATTCTCTTTTATCAATTTTTCATTATTTTTCTTGTATGTTTCATTTTCTCTCTTCAGGTGCCTCTCCAATATCCTGCTTACCTCCAAATTATCAGTTAATTCTCTGATTTTACTAAGGTTTTGATCTTTTTCTTCTTCCTTGGTGTCTTTGAAAACTAAAGTGGCATCAATCTCATCATTGTCAAAATATGAGTATCTTTCTACTGGGTTTTCATAAACCTCCTTCTGGAATCTTTCAAGAATTTTATTAGTTTGTTTGGTCAAGGAAAATGTTTCAATTATTTTCACTTTTGGTTCTCTTTCCTTATTGCTTATGTCTGTTGAATTATTTCTTCTTTGACTCCTTGTAATGGATAGGAATGGTGTCTCTCTTTCTATCATGACTGTCTCTTGTTGATTCTTAGATCTTGTTCTTGGATAGAGGGGTGAATTCATTATACTCCTTGTTTCCTGCACTAGTTTCAATTTTTCTTTTATGGCTTGTTATGCAAACTGATTTTGAATTAGGAAATCTCTCCACATCACACCCTTTATTCTCAACTAATAATTAAAAAGGATTTTAATGAGCCCTTGATGAATCATGGATTTCTTCCTCCTTAGGTTAGGTTTCATACTTCACATTTTCAATCATCCTGATCAAATTTCTATAGAAAAAGTATGGCAAGTTTATCCTTATGTATCCCTTGATGTGTTGCAGCAACCTAATGTGGTATAGGTGCACTATGTTGTGTCTACTATCACATGTGAAGAATTTTTGGATGATCAGTACTAACTCATCCCAAGGCTCATTGAACTATTCTCTGGTAATCCCCTTAGTTCTATCAAAGGATCCCTTTCTGTTTTTGTCTATGAAGAAGGTCCATCCCTTATCCTTGAAATGCAACCCTTTGTGATAATGTTCTACTGATAATGGAAAACCTAGGGCTTGAGAAAATGATTTTGGAGTTAAGGGAATGATTAAACTACCCACCATAGTTTGATCTTATTTGTAGTTATTTATGAATTCCCTTGTAATGTCTTCATTATGACCTTTGAACTTCTGAAGGAAACCTATCAAACTTGATCGGTAAAGTTTTTCTACTATGTCTTTACCCTAATGCTCGATCTGAAAGTCTTTAGGCTCTATCATTGATGTCATGTTTTCTGAAAAACCATTTAATATACCCTTCTACTGTCATCATCCTCATTTTGAAAAAAAAAATTCATGCACTAGATCTCTATTGATATATACATCATGGTAGTGAAGCTTACCTCTTTTTGATGCCTTTGAAAAGGAAGTGAAACCAATCCTCTATTCTCTTGAAAGGAATGAGCTTATTGCTTCTAAAAACACAAAGATTTGATGTAGAAAATATTATAGAAACATAACAATCATGTTTTTATTAATCTACTCTTCTTATTTTATCCTCTGTTTCATCAAAAAAATAAGAAAAATCCTCTTCCTCGAATTGTATAATTCTCTGTCTTTTGTTGACTGTGTAAAAAATTGAAAAAAAAATTATACTAGAGTTCCTTTTTATCCTTCAATTTCACACAAAATCCCTTATCTTCTAAGGAAAAATAATTATACATTCAATCTAAAATGTCCTAAGCTCACTGTGTGCAAGAAAATTTTGAGAATGGCTCACTGTTTCATCAAAAATTCATAAAAAATGGGTTCACTGTGTCTTCAAAATTTACAAAACTTTTCTCTTTGTTATGAAAAAACATTTTGACTATGTTTTTACTGACTCTTAACCCATAATTCGATCTCTATCATTGAAAACATTCACCATAAATATTTTCTCTTGGTTTCAATTTTCTCAGTGTGTGTATAAATGGAAATTTTTTTACACAAACCATTCAAAAATTCAACAAATGAAGCCACTATGTGTTACAAATCAAACACTCTGTTCTCTGTTTGTATTCAAATCAAAATTGAAGACTGTATATGCAACCACACATGAAGAAATTTCCGAGTTTACCTACTTTGGAAGTGATCTTCGTGATTTCTCTTAGTTTTACTTGAGTTCCTGTGTTTTAAAAAACACCACCTTAATAAAAAAATCTCCCTTAATATCTCAAATATTCACTCATTAAATCAATGAAGGATTCATGCTGACTAGTGGCAGAGTTGTGAATGGTAGTAGTGACACATCATATGGTAATGGCAAGTTAAAAACTATGGCAGAAGCACTTCATTTATAACTCATAGTTCACACAAAAATCCCAATATTTTGTTCATATGAATAACCGTTGTTTTAACGAGAAAAACCTGGATTTAATCTTACCTCGTGCTTCACGGGATCTCTACACCTTGAAAGTGTACTTTATTGACACAAATGCCATATTTCTTGGCTCGAAATATCATTCAACTCTCCTTATCCCTCCATCCTTCTATTGTTATATCTTCTACTCACTCTGTTGTGTTTAATTTCCTCTGTTCCTTCATATCTCTCCCTCATCTTCCTTTTTCAATTCGTTCTTCACAGGGTCTCATGATTGCGTGTTGAAGGTTTGCACAGCATCACTCCCTTACTAAGCCTACAAAGGGCTATGATGGTGAATAACACATTGTTTTTTAGTGGTATGAGGTCTGAGAATGGCGGAGGCTCTCCCTTACCAGTTTACACAAGGTTTGCATCACTGCTTTTTTAATTTGTTTGATTGTTCTTATTTGTCGACTGCTTGACTGATGCCTTCGTGGCTTAAATTTTTTGACTGGCTTAGTGTGATGGCTCCACAATGTACTCTCCATTACCCACGTTCTTATCTCTATTCATTACACAATCCACCTTTTGTTTTGTATTCATGGTGTATGCTGACCACCATGTTCACATTCATCTCTCCATCAAAACGCATCATGCACCATTCCATCCATCCCATTGCACATTCATCATTATCATACATCGTATTTCCATTCCAACGCATCATTTTAATGCTTATTTTAGTTTATTGCAATTGCATTTTGTTTGTATCATAATTGCATCTCCGCCTATTACCTTAGCTTGTAATCATATAGATGGTTGTGCTCTCAATAATATAGTTTGCATCCTTGTTTTGTTTTGAGATTTGCATATTGTGCTAACATATGATTATAAATTAGTTATTTAATTTTAAAAATGACCAATGGAATGGTCATATTTTAAAATTAAATGTTTACAATGAAGCTAACCTTTTTTTTTTCTTCTTTTAGGTCCAACAAGGGTTTGATAATTGAGTCTTTTGTTTATGATCTTTATGTTTAAGAAAACTAGGGTTAATGTGGTATGGATAAGGAATATGGTTTATGGAATGTTTATTAAATGGTTAGGATAGTGGATATGGATATGATGCGTAAAATAATAAATAGGAATAGGAATTTAGGTGATTAAATTTAGGTCATGAAATGTAGGTAGAATATGCATAACCAGTACTAAATTAGCTTTAACAGTCTCTATATTTTTTTTTAAATTGAAATTTTAAGAGCAACACTTCACTCACTGTACTTGTATTCCCACAAATTTTTTGATGTCCATGATTTTATTTGTTCAACTGATGGTCGAAATTCTCTTTTTTATAACGATGGCTCTTCTAGAATATGTAGAAATGTAGAGAATTATCTTTTCTTTGCATCTGATTATTGATTTAGAATGATGTTGTTCAGGTCCCTTCTGAAGATTTAATTTTGACATTTCAGGTCCCTTCTGTCATGTTCTTCAGTCGTGAATATTGATGTAGTTCAGTTCCCCTCTGACATTTTGTTATTTAAGTTCCCTTCTGACATAATTTTCAACAATGCTTGAAGTTTCTTTTGTCATATGATACAGGTCCCTTCTGGATAATATTCTCAATGATATCTCAGGTCCCTTCTGCATATGTTCAATGATGTATCAGGTCCCTTTTGCTCAATATTTTTAGTGATGTATCAAGTCCCTTCTGCTCAATATTTTCAGTGATGTATCCGGTCCCTTCTGCATAGTATGCTCAATGATGTGCCGGGTCCCTTTGTACTTTGTAATTCATATTCCTTCTTCAATTCAGCTACTAAAACTATTTACATAGTTTTATTATACGCTTCCCCCTTTTTGATCTTAAGACTTGTCCTTAATTCTTGCATGTCTCAGAGGGTAAATATGTAAAAAATAATATGGAAGTAAAATGTAAACAAAAACAGAATTCATATTGTCCAAACAAGTTGGTTTTCCAATATGAATTCAAGTTTTTATTGTGCCAGTTTCCTGGATTTTCACAACCAAACTCTTATATATATATATATGATTTTATCTTTTTTTTTTTTTTTTTTTTCTTTTGTTGTTGTTCTTCTTCTGGAATTATGGAAGGAATATTGCTATGTTGTTCCATTAGTTCTAGATCAGTATCTGTTGAAATTTTTCTCATAAATTCTTCTTTATTTATAGGCTTATTGTAAACTTTAAGCCTATGTCCATTAACGAAAAATGAAACAGATGCTTCGTCAATCATTTTTATCTTTACAAATCCATTGTCAAAGATTTATTTGATCTCATATGGCCCAAGCCAATGAGTCGTAAACTTTGCCTTGAAATATTTAAACTTGGAGTCGAACAATAGTGCCCAATCCCCCTTTTGAAACACTTTATTCTTGATGAATCGATCATGACATTTAATTCTTTGTTCTTGCACAAGAGATGTGTGCTCTACTGCTTGTTGTTGTATCTCATCCATTTGATTTAATTCCATTACTCTTTGTTGTTGTGCCTTCAATAATTCCATCCCCAACTTTGCTGCCAACATGAATGTATGTATTTGAAATTTTATGGGTAATAGGACTTCTTTCCATACACCAACTGATATGGACTGAACCCGATTGTGTTTTTCCATGTTATCCTATATGCCTATAATGCATCTCTCAATTTATCTGACCAATCCTTTCTATTCATTTATACAGTCTTTGTCATGATATTCTCTAGGACTTTATTTGTTGATTCCACTTGTCCATTTGCTTAAGGATGGTACGGAGTTGATTTTCTATGTTTAGTCTTGTACTTCTCCGTAAGATCTCGAACAAGCTTTTATGTCAATTGTGTGCCTTGGTCAGTTACAATCTATCGTGGAACTCCATACCTTACAAATATCTCTTCAAATAGAAAAGATACAACTGTATCTTCTATTTCTCGTGCCACTGCCTTTGCCTCCACCCACTATACCAGGATGTAATTATTTCCATTTGATGGCGGGTTGATTGGTCTGACAAAATCTAGAGCCCATTTCCCAAATGGTTCTATCAGTACTTGTAGCTTTAATGGAATTTCATCTGATGCCACTAGTCTTCCAATTCTTTGGTAGCTGTCACATATCTTCACATAGGCCTTGGAGTCTTTGAAGATGGCTCGCCAGTAGTAGCCAAGTTTCAGCACTTTGTATATCGTCCGCTTGTCTGCAAAATTACCACCACATGGTTGTTCATGTCATGCTTTCAAAATATCAATAATATCGTCTTCTCTAACAACTTTTCTTATTATTAGATTAGATCCAGTATAAAATAGGTCACTGTTGACCCAACTATATCTAGCATTTTCTCTAATTATCTTTTGTTTCTGTTTGTTTTTGTAATGAGATGGTAGGATGCCAGATGATAAATAGTTGGCTATATCTGCAAACCATGGAGTTTTGATAGTTATAGCAAATAGATGTTCATCTGGAAAATTATCTGAAACTAGATTTGCATCACCAGGTGAATGAAGTATTGATAGAAATTATGCAACTTGATTATCCTTACCTGGTCGATCTTGTACAATGATTTTAAATTCTTGCATCAATAACAACCATCTAGTTATTCTGCCATTTGTAATTTATTTGTTCATTAAATATTCTATGGCTGAATGATCTATATGGATCAATACTTGATAACCTGTTATGTAATGTCTAAATTTATTAATTGCATGTACTACAACTAACATTTCTTTCTCTGTAACATTATAGTTCAATTATGTCGGTGTTAAATTTTTTCTTATGAAATATATGGCATAATTAAACTGATTCTCTTCCTGTCCAAGTGATGCTCCTATAGTAGTGTCAGATGCATTAATTGATATATGAAATGGAAAAGACCATTTAGGTCCTCGAAGAATAGGTGCAATTGAAAATTTTTATTTTAATGTTTCGAATGCATTTTGACAATTATTTGTCCATTGGAATTTCACATCTTTCGCAAGTAACTTGAATAATAGCAAAGCTATTTTACTGAAATTTTCAATAAATCTCCTATAGTAGCCTGCATAACCCAAGAAAGTTCTTACTTCTTTTTGTGTTGTGGGTGGTATTAAATTCACATTGACTTGAATTTTTGTGGGGTCCACCTTAATTCCTGAAGAAGAAATATGGTGTCCCAACACTATTCCCTCAATTAACATCATAAATAATTTTTCATTACTGAGTGATAGATTTGTCTTTATGCATATTTTCAAAAAAAATTCAAGATTTTGGAAACAATCATCAAATGTTTCGCCATACATAGTGAAATCATCCATGTAAACCTCTACACACTCATGGATCAAATCAACAAATACTGCATGAACCACTCTCTGAAAAGTAGCATGTGCATTACATAAAATAAAGAGTAAGACATTGTATGCATATGTTCCCCATGGACATGTAAATGTTGTCTTATCTTGGTCTTCCAATGCTATCTTTATCTGATTGTACCCACTAAATCCATCAATAAATGAAAAGAATTTCTTCCCAGCTAATGAAACTATAACTTGATCAATAAATGGTAATGGAAAATTATCTTTTAATGTAGCCTTATTGAGCTCTCTATAATCTACATAAATTCTCCACTTTCCATTTTTCTTAGGCACTTGTAATGGTTTCTGTAATTCTTCTTTCACTATTTCCTTCATCATAGGATTCATCCTTATTTGTGGTTGCCTTATAGGTTTAATTTGATCATCAGTGTAAATGTGATGGATAAATGTATTTGGATGAATCCCTTGCATGTCCGTGTAATCCTAGGAAAAATATTTTGAGTATTTCTGTAATAGTGCTATTACCTCTAGCTCTTGTGATGATTGTAAGTTAATATCGACATTCAAATTTCTCCTAGGACTGATCTCAATGATTTTTCTCTTTGAATTGGTAATTGAGTTAACAAGAAAAATACTTTCAAATGTGTTTTGTAGTGATTTTATATTACAAATTTCCTGAAAACACTGATTTAAAAGGTGACTTGTAGCTTCATATTGTTTTATTCTAAGTTTCTCTGAAATGTTCGGTTGTGAGATGAAAAGATCTAATAATTCCTCATTTTCTTCATCCTCTCAAAGATTATAGACTTGATTAATACTAATAACATATTGAGGTTCTTTTTGTTCTTCTCCTTCAATCCATGATAATAAAGAAGGATATTGAGCGGGAGAATACAATGTAACATGTTTTTGTTCATCTCCATGTGCAATAATCATACTTCCTGACCTGCATCCAATGTAAGCATCTGCAGTGGCTAACCATGGTCTGCCTAAAATTAATGGATCCCTCCTAAATTTTTTTTTTGGCTACAAAATCAGGAAGTCTACAGGATACTCCCATGCATCCAGTGAGACAATGATATCTTCCAATATACCTTTTGGTACAACTTTAGATATATCCGTGAGTTCTAATACTGTAGTAGTAGGCCTAATGTTGTTCAGATTAAAATGTTTCATAGTCTTTGTAGTCATAACATTTATAGTTGCTCCCAAGTCTATTAAACTATTTGACACTGAAAATTTGTTGATCGATATGGTAACCATAGGGATCCCTGGATCAACATATTTTTCAATGGTTGTATTTGTAGACATGAGACTAGATAAACTTCCAATTACCTGAATTGTAGGTGGATCTCCTTTTATTCTGCTATATTTCTTGATGCATAATTCCTTTATTGTTTTTGCATATATCAAGATATCTTTAATTTCCTGAAACAAAGGAATTTTGACATATGTTTTCTTTGTTTCATCCAGAATATCAAATTCAGGTAGAGATATTGGGATTTTTTGTTGTACTAACCTCTCTGGATATGGTGGAGTCTGAGTCATAATAGATTTACCCTTCTGAGTTTGTTGTTCTGGTTGATATTGTTGACTTTGTTCCCCTTCTTTAGTTTGTTATTCTATTATCGGAGGAGAATCTTTATGTAACACCTTCCCAGACCTTAAGTGGACATCTTGTATGGGAAGAATATAATAGGTAGGATAATATGTTGCCTCTTCCACATTGTATGCTTTTTTATCCACCTTATTACTTGGATTAGCTACTGGCTGAGCTAGAAATTGTGTTGGTCTAGGAGGTGGTTGGTTAGTAGGCAACTGAAGCTGCTGAGTTTGAGTTAACATTAGTTGATTTCGGGGTGGAAATGGCATTGGTCGATGTTGCTGGAATTGTTGGTATTAAGGAAATGGTTGTGGAGGGTATGGTTGTTGATATTGATACTATTGAGGGTACATATGCTGAGGTGTCTGGTTTCCATAACCATATCCCCTCCAACCTTGTGCAGGTTGGTTTTGATATTGTTGTGGAGGCCAATCCTACCATGGCAATTGAGTGTTCCATGAATTTTCAGGATATTGAAAATTCCAAGGATTTTGTTAAGGGAATTGTTGAGGCATCCTTGGTTGCCAATGCATCCTTGCTGCCATATAGTAGAGAGAATCTACCCCTTGCACTTATTCCATTTGCAACTCTTTTAATTTAGGACAATTTTCTATTGCATGATTTTCTGTGAAAAGTCCACACACTTGTATATCTTGCAAAGGACATTCCCTAAGTGGATGTTTTTACCTACACTTTGGACAAAATATTGCTAAGATTTCATCTTGTTATTCCTTCTTATTCTTAGCTTTTAAGACATCTACTTATGTTCCCAAAGTTCCTAAGAGATCTGTTTTGAAATTTTCTAGTAAACTTCTTATTTATGCTCTTGTTAATGCACTTGCTACAGATTTGGAAGCCATTGATGTAATATCTCTCTTTTCACTCTTTGCTTTTCCCCTAGAGTGTTTCTAACAAAGTTCAACAATTTCTTCAAATGGTAAATTGGAGATATCTCATTTTCCCATCACATTAAGGATAGCTAAGTATTCATCTCTGATACCCTTAAGAAATATTGTATGAATGGTATCATGATTTAGAGAATGTTGTTTGGATTTCTGCAAATTGTAAAGAAATATTTCCAAATATTCCTCCAAACTTTCATCTTCTTATTGTGTCATTATAAAAATGTCTTCTTTTGAGTCTCTATCCCTGCAGTAAGCTTGATACTTTTTAAGAAAAAAATTCTTCATATCATCCCAAGAAGCTATTGTATGTTCTCCTAAACCCATAAACCATTTTAATGATGTTGCTTTCAGAGTAGCAGGAAAGAGTCGAAGCTTGTGTGTATCATCTATGTATCCATAAGTTCTACATAAGATATCAAAATCGAACATGAATGCATCAGGATCTTTTATTGACATTCCATAAAATTTAGGCAATACAGAAGGTGGTATGTTTTTCATTTTCACTTCTTCTCCTAATATTTTTCTTTAATCTAATATTGGAAAGCCAAAAGTAGTTTCCTGATCATTGTTATTTTCTTATTCATTATCATGTATTTTATTGTTTGTATTTTTTCTTCTTGCTTATTCTTCTATCCTTCTAAGTGCTTTTGTTCTTCTGTCTTCCTCTGCCTTTCTTTATGCTTCCAATATCCTTTCTTCCTCTCTTTTCCTTTTCCATTCCCTTTGTTGTCTCTCGTATTCCATTCTTTGTTTAGGAGTCATGATTGGTCTATTTGATCCTTCCGCTTCGTCAAAAATTTCTTGTTCAGAGATATGCAGTGTTTCAATATGAGGTGGATTTGGTGTTTCCTCAACCACTTCGATTTTTTCAAGGACATGTTCCTCTAATTTTTCAACAATTGGTTTTCTCGTTTCCTTCTATTTCCCTAAGGAAGGAGGTTCTTTTGGTGATTGTTTTCTTTTCACCTCCAAGGCTAACAAGATCTCTCTTTCAACTAGAGTTAATCTTTAACCTGATCTCTGTTTTTCCTCTAACTCTTCTATAGTAGGTCTTCTAGCAATTGGTTTTGTTAGTCCTGTGGATGGATGAGTTGTTGGGGGGTATTGTTTCACGAATCTACCCTTTTTATCTCTATCTCTAGGCATAAAGAAACATAACTTAAAAGAAAAACTATGTTTTTGTTGTTTTTGATGTTTTTATATTTTTTATCTTCCTAATTGAGCACTTTGAAATATGCTTCCCCGACAACAGCGCCAAAATGTTGGGTTGTTTAATGGGAAAACAAACACAAGTATTTATTATCATTCTGAGCTAGTAGGATGTGATATTCCCAATTTTTCACAAGATAATTGGAATATTAGATTTTTCAATTTTCTTATTTAATTAAGTAAATAAAAGGGTGGAGGGAGCCATAATCCTCAAATATGAATAAAGATCCACTTTTGATGTGTGAATGTGGATTAATTAAACATAGATCTACATAATGGAGTAGTGGAACATCTACTAATGTGAAAGGAGTGGAGATCATGTCTCATTAATGAGATAGATCATAGAGGTTGAAGCAAACAACTGAGATCATGGAGGGAATCTAATGTAAGATCATAGAGCATTCATGATGAAGTGATGGAGGAAGTAGAAAATTTAATACACACATGATGGATAGGGTGCACATTGCATGTAGACATGATAGAGGACTTGGAGAGACAGCAAAGTCAACCATGGAGGATTATGTCCACATGAAAAACGTTGTTTAGAGGTGCGTCAGGGCTTGGGAAGGCTCAATTTGTATATAAGGAAGATGAAGGCAACATTGGATGTAGGCTTTATTTTATGATTTTATGATCTGTTTAGATATGGAGTTGTCTTTTGACATTCCATGCACTCTTATGTTGTTTAGCTAAGTCTGCAGTGTTGTTTAGCACAAGGTGTTCTCGATCGGGAATCCCACCCTTACCCACGGGGGACTTGTGTGCCTACTCTAGGAGGGTATTCTGAGCTTCTATTTCATCATCAGTCATTGGTTCCATATTTTTCTTACTTTCTGTAGAACATCCATATTCAAAAATTGTGTTAGTTATGAAGATCAGTTTGGGAGGAGAAGGTTCTCTTCAGTGTTTCAGCTCAAGAACAGGTGAAGGATTATTCCTATCACCTTGGACTTCAAGATCAAAATTCCTAGAGCCTAATTTTATATCTAGCATCGGGAAAAAATTTATTGACCTCTTATCAGCAGCAGGCCCATCAAGGATTGCGCAGTCCATCATTGTACATCCAAAGGAGGAAGGAAGTTTCTAGCATTTCAGCTAGGGATCCTGTGAGGGATCATCCCCTCACCTTGTCGTCATTGTTTCCATTAGCCTGGAGATTATTTTAGCATATTTCAGTAGGCATTGAGTCTCTCCCTCTTGTACAATGTAGTTTTCCCAACAGCTGCTTTCTGCCTTTAGAGAAGGAGGAAGAAGAGACAAGATCTCAAGCATCTAGCTGGAGATCTAAAGAAAGGATCAGCCCTTCAAGCTTAGATATGGTTGTAAATCATATTTCAGCCATCATATGATCATATCTAGCTTCAAATATGCATAACCCAACAGACCAGGGATCAAACACGAAGAGGGTAAATTTCCAATCTCATAGATCTGGAATTTCCTTTCTGGGTTATCTCGGGTTGCCATCATACCCAGATCTTGAATCTTGGCATCATCATAGCTCCTGAGCTCCATAGATATGCATTTCCATTTTCAGCAACTATATGTACATCATCAGTAAACAAGATAGTGCAGTAGTGCTTCTTGCAACTCTCCAGTTACGCAGTGTTATTGTAGTATGTTTGCAGGGTTTTTCTAGGCCACTTCCTTGGCCAGAGTACCTCTATTTGTACACTATTGTAACTATAATCCATATCCAATGAATAAAATGGCTCACCTATTCATTCTATATATGTGTTGATCATAATCTTTATGTACATTTCTATGTATCAAATATGTTGCTTGTGTAGCAATGCATTATTCCATTTTGGGATATTACAATGGTATCAGAGCATGACATTTGGCTCACCTTGTGGACATTATTAACAACATATGAAAATTAGATAGTAGAGATCTACTATAA
The DNA here is from genome assembly GCA_034641835.2 of Pinus albicaulis. Classification (NCBI taxonomy): domain Eukaryota; kingdom Viridiplantae; phylum Streptophyta; class Pinopsida; order Pinales; family Pinaceae; genus Pinus; species Pinus albicaulis. The sequence continues at coordinate 207,818,270 of CM076578.1, read as the reverse complement.
TGGAGGTATTAAGTTTTGCCTCATATTTCTTTAGAGATGTGAATGATCTCTCCAAGGAGACCAGTGAAACAATAAGAGACGGGAAAAGAGAAACCTCAAGAAGGTTTCAAAAAGAAGAAGGTCCCAGTACTTCTTATCAGCAGCAAAGAAGACCAGAGAAGCAAAGAGCTTCACATTATTCCACTAGGTCCACTTCATTTGATGAGAAAGAGGACTGGTATGAATATGATGAATGCTTGGGGCATGAGACCCTAAGTAAATATCTATCTGAATACAAGTAACAACCAAGATCATTGAAGGAGAATCTTTCTCTCCAACAGTTTCTACAACTCAAAGAGGAAAGGAGATCCAGAAGCAGCAATAGAAGAAAGAGGCATAGATTCTTCTTGCCTACATTTGATGGATCTTCCACAAGCACGTTGAGGGCTTGGAGGGAGGAATTATTTACATTCTTTCTGAAATATCCTATATCAGAAAGAGAGACTGTGGAGTTTGCAACGTTGCACCTAGAAGGTGAAGCAAGATATTGGTGGTTTGGTAATTTATCCCATATGAAATTGTTTGCTTATGCAACTTTTATTCAAAGACTGAAGAAGAGAAATGGTAGAAAGAAACCAGAGACATCTCACATAGTAACATCTCCCATCATCAAGGATATATTGCATGAAGATTCAAGAGAATATGTTTTCATTATCTCTCAAGAGGAGGAGCCTCTACCACCACCAGTTGTAGATGTGCTTACATCAAGAGGAGGATCACTTGAATATTTGCAAGATGGTATTGAGCTCTTGACATTTGGAGCCCCGTGCATTACTCATGAGATGCATGATGAGGAGGAGACAGATACCAGCGCTGGTACACTTGTAGAAGTGCAGCCATCACTCTTACCAGTAGTTGAAGGGATTATTGTTCCGGAAGAGGAAACTCTTGTGATATTGCAAGATTTTTCTGAGTATCAGTTGATCCAAGGTATGTATCCACTTTCATATCAAATTGTTTCAGTACCTCTTATTCAAACTTATGGGGATATGCCATCAGGGCCAATGCATAACCAAGGGTTAGAACAACATGCTGATTTGGAGCAACATCATATCACTACGCAGAGGACCCTTGATTTAATCAAGGAGGAGATGAAAAGATATCCCAGTTTGTCATTGATGAACTACATTCAACCCTTTGATTTGAAGTGTAGATTTTTAGAAAATGGGATGATCCTATGTACAATGGCTAGCTATGAGTTCAACATTGTGCCTTGCTTTGAGACAGCATATGTTTTACCTTGCAGATCTATAGCATTGTTAATAAGCAACAATGAGAAGAAGAGGACCCATTACTTATTAGAGAAATAAAATGGCAGCTTCAATCATGACACAATGGAGAAGAAGATGATAGATGAGACATCTTAAGATGGGCAATCTTTTCCCCTTTCAAGATGACTCTTTCTCAATGAGCATCTCACAACTCAAAGAGAAACTTCTACCTGCAGCAGATCTAAAACCTTATCAGTTTTAGAGGGCCATTGATGAGAAGAAGGTCTCATGGGGAGATCTCATTGGAGGTGCACTTCAACATATCATGGAGTGAAAAGTTCTTCATCAGTTTGAGGTGGATGGTATTCTACAATGGGAGGATACCATGTTTTTGCAAAACATCATTCATCATCCACATTGGGATGAGTGGGTGAGGATGACAAGCATTGAGCAAGGGGTTGCATGACCACTTGCAGATATATGACATGGTCCAGAAAGAAGCTTGGTTATGATGGTTTCTCTTGCGTGATTTTGGTTACTACCCAAAGGCTCCTATTTCTCTGATCCATGCCTTGAATAAAACTCATGAAATAAAGAAGGAGGCATGGTTGCACTAGCTTCTCTTGGGTGAGTATGGTTACCACCCAATAGCTCATATTTCTTTGACTCATGCCTTGTGTATCAATGACAGTATGCAACAAAACAAGTCATAGTTGTTTTGGTTATTGCTAAGAGAGTTTGGCCATCACATGACATCTCCTATGTCTATGTGTTTTGTATTGTGTAGAACTTGGCATGGTACTCTCATGATGTGTAATGATGGTTATTGCTTGTATTTGTCTGATGTGACATTCCACATGTCTATCAGTATTTTTTTACTCCATGATGCACATGAGGAGTTGAAAAGGCAGCAAGATCTTTTGTTTCTTTGGTTGCTTTTCGGGGAGTTTGGCTTGTCCATTTTTCATGATGGAGATGGAGGATGGAAGCAAGAGGCCCTACTCTGGTGGTTACTATTAGGAGAATATGGTTTGAAATATTTGTATACCCATATGTCTCTATTTATTCTTTCGCATAATGTTGGAATGATGCTTGGATCCAAAAGGCCAACAAGGCTAAGGATGAGGGCATGTCAATGCTCAATCTACTTCATAGATCATGGGATGAAGAGATGTTTTGTGAGGTGGAGCTTCTCCTTTGTGGGAAGAACCAATTTATATTATGTATCTCATGTATTGATGATGATGTTGGGCATCTTATGGTTGTGACTTGGTACTTCTTGGAGAAAGAAGGACATCTAACTACACAGTTGGAGGTCATTCTATGCAGTTGTAAGTGACAAATTTGGAACCAAACATGCATAACACATTGCAGAAAATGGAGGAGGCCTTCCTTATGTTGATGCCATTTGTAAGGGAATAGATGGCTTTCCATCTAATTTTACAGTTGCTTGAGGACAAGAAACATTTTTCTGGGGAGGAATATAATATTCCCAATTTTTCACAAGGTAATTAGAATATTAGAGTTTTCAATTTTCTTATTTAATTAAATAAATAAAAGGGTGGAGGGAGCCATAATCCTCAAATATGAATAAAGATCCACTTTTCATGTGTGAATGTGGATTAATTAAACATATATCTACATAACGGAGTAGTGGAGTAGCTACTAATGTGAAAGGAGTGGAGATAATGTCTCATTAATGAGATAGATCATAGAGGTTGAAGCAATCAACTGAGATCATGGAGGGAATCTGATGTAAGATCATAGAGAATTCATGATGAAGTTATGGAGGAAGTAGTGCATTTGATGCACACATGATGGAGAGGGTGCACATTGCATGTAGACATGATGGAGGACTTGGAGAGACACCGTAGTCAACCATGGAGGATTATGTCCACATGAACAACGCAATTTAGGGGTGGGCCAGGGCTTGGGAAGGCTCACTTTGTATATAAGGAAGATGAAGGAAACATTGGAGGCAGGATTTAGTTTATGATTTTATGATCTATTTAGATTTGGAGTTGTTTTTTGACATTCCATGCACTCTTATGTTGTTTAGCTAAGTCTGCAGTGTTGTTTAGCACACGGTGTTCTTGAGCGGGAATCCCACCCTTACCCACTGGGGACTTGTGTGCCTACTTTGGGAAGGTATTCTAAGTTGTTATTTCATCATCAGGAATTGGTGACATAGTGTTCTTACTCTCTACAGAACATCCATATTCATAAATTGAATTATTTCTGAAGATCAATTTGGGAGGAGAAGGTTGTCTTCAGTATTTCAGCTGGAGAATCGGTGAAGGATTATTTCTATCACCTTGGACTTCAAAATCAGCATTTATAGAGCCTCATTTCAGATCCAGAATTAGGCCAAAATTTATTGACCTCCTATCAGCAACAGTCCCATCGAAGATTGCGTAGTCCGTCATTGTAGATCCAGAGGAGGAAGGAAGTTTCTAACATTTCAGCTAGGAATCCTATGAGGGATCATCCCCTCACCTTTCCATCACTGTTTCCATCAGCCTGGATCTTATTGTAACACATTTCAGCATGCATTGAGTCTCTCCCTCTTGTAAAATGTAATTTTCCTAGCAGTTGCATCTTCAGTTGCTACATTTAGAGGAGGAGGAGGAAGAGACAAGATCTCAAGCATCTAGCTTGGAGATCTGAAGAAGGGATCAACTCTTCAAGCTTACTTCTGGTTGTACATCATATTGCAGCCATCATATGATCAAATCAAGCTTCAGATATGCATAACCTAGCAGACCAGGGATCAAACCCCAAGAGGGTAAATTTCCGATCTCATAGATCTGGAATTTCCTTTCTGGGTTATCTTAGGTTGCCATCATAGAGCCCAGATTTTGAATATTGGCATCATCGGAGCTCCTGAACTCCATAGATATGCATTTAGATTTTTAGTAGATATATGTACATCATCAGCAAAAGGGACAGCGCATTATTGCTTCATGCAGCTCTCCAGTTACGCAGTGCTTGTTGTAGCATGTTTGCAGGGTCATTCTAGGCCACTTCCTTGGCTAGAGTACCTCTATTTGTACATTGTTGTAAATGTAATCCATGTACAATGAAAAAAATGGCTCACCTATTCTGTCTATATCTATTTTGATCATAATATTTATGTACATTTTTTGTGTATCAAATATTGTGTTTGTGTATCAATGCATTATTCAATTTTGGGGTATTACATAGGACTTAGAAGCATCCCTAAGATATATGGGTTTCAGCTATTTCTTTTTTTTATTTATTTTTTTTGCTCGTTTAGAATAATCCTAATCTTCCCATTTTTTCTCCTCCCATCCCACCCACGGGTTTCAAACTGGTGACCTTGCAGAACGGAGTGCCTTAACATCGCACCCCATCACCGACTGCTGTACACCACGTGGGCATATGGGTTTCAGCTATTATCAGGTTATAAGATGAATTATTAATAATAAGGGAAATTCATATTACAAATATAAATTTAAACTAAATAGTTTCTAAATTCAATTATGTAATCAGCAGTAGAAGAAGCTCCTAACCTAGGAGACTTGTTTGTCCTTCTCTTACAAAATCACTTCATGAATTAGAAACCAAAAACCACTAATGTGCAATAGATTAAAATGCATGAAACAATATCTGAAGAGGCTCTTAAATAAAGAGATATTGGTTGTCCTTCATTACAGATTCATTCATCATTAATACTATTGTTAGAAAATAGGAATTCAAACAATCATTAAAAAGCAAGAAAAGATGAATTCTAGCTCTAGCTCTCAATCAGATAGAAAGAATGTTTAACTTAAACATTGGATTGTACTTTCATATGTAGAATAGGAATGAGAATTATATTCATCAGCACTCATAAAACATCAAAAAATATCTAATTAAAAAATTAAGCATAAAACAAGCTAGTTCAGAAACTACAACTTAAAATAACTAGAAAGTGCACTTATCTCAGTGTGGGGGCCCTCAACCCTTGCCTCGCACACTAAAAGTGATTTTAGATACTAAAAATTCATTCAATAATTCACATGTAAAAAAATCAAATGAAATAGAACAGATCTTTCAATTAACTCTCTAAAGTCTCAGAAATATCAAAGTTAAGTTACACAATTTCTACATATGAATGCCTTCAAAGTCTTAGGCTTAAATAGATAAAATATAGAAAAAAATCATCTAAAATGTCTCCTATAGCCATGGATATCCTTATACTATATAATCAGGTCGATCTCATCCATCTAATCCATCAAAATTTTGAAAATCCCATAAAATAAGAAATTTGTCCTATTTCCTAGGGATCTCCATAAAAATAGGTCATGTTTGACTGCCTTTGACCGGGCGTATTCAAGCTCGGTTTGACTGAACCAATAGGTGTAAATTTAATCTTAGTTCCCAATATTTCTAGAAATGTATCCAGCTCGAGCCCAATTTTCTTTCAAATATGACAACCATGAGGCCATTATGGGAATTTCTGATCTGGTCCAAAAATGCACTTAAAATTCAATTTTTATAAAAACTTCTAAGAATTGAAAAAATTAATTTAAATACCTATATATGAATTTATTTGGAAAAATAGGGTGAATATTATGGTCTATGGATGGATATAATGGTAAATAAAGTGTATTTTCATAAAAAAAAAAAAAAAAGAGATCAAAAACGAGGGCCAACATTGGCCATTATGCGTGTGACTGTCTGAATCCAGCACCATAGTCCTGTAGGTATTGTAGACAATTTTATCATGTCATAGAAGATTTTCCTATCTTGATTCCTAAAATTCAGGAAAAGAAGACACAAACTCCAACAAAAAACTTTTGGATGGTGAGATCTGAAACCCGTGAAGAATATCCTAGTGTGAATGTGGTTACTAAGAGCGGTGTCACCACCAATGAAGATAAGGGAAAGCAACTAGGCACTAATGTATGGATTTTTAAAGCACCTAAAAATAAGGAAGGGTTTAATCTTCAGTGCATGAAGGAGACCTTTGTTGAAGCACAAAAATAATTTACAGAAGGAAGTGCATCCACATCAGGAAGAACGATGAAGGAAGGAGGAAGAGATGAAGAGATCAAACCATTTCTACAGGCATGTATAAAGTTGATGCGCAACAAAAATGCAGTAGAAAATATGCATGCTTTGATATATAATTGTGCAGATAAGGAACAGGCAATGGTAAAACAGTGAGCGGTCAACAAAATATACAAGTACAACAAGAGAACGGGTAGGGAGATGCGTATGATTGTGCAGATTGGTGCTTATGAAATGGACCAAGTTATTCTAGATCTAGGATTGGATGCTAACATTCTAGCTAAGTAAGCATGGGAGCGCATGGGAGAACCAAAGCTGGAGTGGTCTACCATTCAACTGCGCATGGCCAATCAGCATAACATCATTCCTTTAGGGAAGTTGTCGCAAGTTGTGGTCAGTTTAGAAGGTGTTTGGGTGATGGCAGACTTTGAAGTCATACAAATTTTCAATGATACTGATCCCTATCCTACACTGCTAGGGTTATATTGGGTCATTGACCTGGATGGTGTCATAAATATGAAGAAAATGAGGATGGAATTTGAAAGCAATGGAGTCAGGGTAATCATTCCTCTAGATCATGCAGAAGGACAAAGATATACTGAGTTGGTGTGCACTGATGATGAGATCGATCAAATCTATAAGCTGACCTTACGCAAGGAAGATTGAATTAATCCAACAACAGATGGAAATCTTAAGTGGGAGAAGGATGGCTCTTATTTTTCAGACTCTTGTGAAGAACTCAAAAACTGGCAGAACCGGTTGCATGAGGTATATGCGTTATGCTGTAATTACGTGACCTGATATCTGCGATGTATAACATCTGAGGTACATGGTTTATTGCACTATGATGCATTAAATTATGTAAACATGTTTATAGGGGAGCTTGAAATGATCATACCTGAAGGACAAAGATTCCATGCTTTGGATCTTGGCTTGTGCGCTACTCCAAAAAGATGGTGGGAAACTCATAAGGAGAATATATGAAACTGGGAGGAATGTGTGTGCATGATGAGGTTGCGGTTTGAATGTCCTATCATTAAAATGGAAAATGTGTACTCTGGAAAAGAAGATATGCGTAGAAATTTGGCAAGATGGAATCAGGTATGGGGTGTAGAACAAGATCTAAATTGGTCCATAAGTTTATTCACACATTGGGGAAGGTGCTGACTAAATGGTATTTGGAGACAAATTTGTGAAAAGGCACTAGTGAATGATCTGCGCTGACAGATAGTTTTATTCTTACATTTATCTTTGAGAGTGGATTTGATTGTTGGGTATGTGTTATATTCTTTCCACGACTAATCACACACGGGGGGGTAAGAGGGGGGGAAATAGCCCCCACTTTGCGTTGGGTGCAATGGGGGGGTCATAGGGGGGGCAGTAGCCCCCCCTGTCGGGGTCTGAGGTAGGGGCCTGGCGAAAATTTTTTGGTCCTTAATTTCCAGTGGGTGGTCTGCGCCCATGGTTTTGTGCATGGTTTTGCACATGGTTTTGGGGTACGATGGTTTTCAGCCTCTGGTATTTTTGTAGATCCGTTCAAGGGAACTATGGTTATGTTCTAATCCATGGTTAATGGATTAGGGTTTATGTATGCTTCGGCATGTATATATATGTGTTGTAACACTAAAAGGAATATAATGAAATATCAAGCTGGTTGTCCCGATTTGGGATCCAGGGGAAAATCTCTGTGTTTATCTGTTTTATGTTTTATGCTCTCGCTATTGTTTATTTTATGTTATAAGATTTGTGTGTAGATAATTTCTGTTCAGGGTTAAAACCTACATTGATATGGTTGGCCAAGCTTTGCATAATATTCAAGAAGTTATCTTTGATACAACAAAGCCTGCAATCGAGTGCGCTCCACCATCCAGGGATGCGCAGATGAAATTTATTGTGAATTGCAGGAATCTAATAGTGGAAGAAAGTGAGGATAATCCAAGGGATATTCTAATACCCAAATCTAAGGGACAACACGCTGTGGTTGGGACCTCGATCACCTCGCTAGATGTGGCAAATCTCCTAAAGCTCAGGCAGGTGAGTATTGGATCTGAGGAACAACCTGAGTTGGAAAATATTGGAGACTATTCAGATGATGATACAATAGGCAAGGTTGTTGAGTTCCTAACGGAATATCAAGATTTTACCCCAAACAAAAATTCAGAGCTGAAAGGCATCATTGGGGAACTTGGGGTTATGAAAATCACATTGAAGCTTGATGTGTGCCCAGTAAAACAATGCCCATACTGTCTGAACCCAATATATAAGTAGGAGGTGAAAGAAGAGTTGGAAAAAATGGTTGTTGCAGGCATCATTGAACCTGTAGAATATTTTGACTCGGTAAGTCTAATGGTTGTGAAAGATAAGAAGACCAAGGGAGAAATAAGGATTTGTGTAGATCTACGCAAAATGAATGATGCTTGTGTGCATGATCCATTCCCAACTCCATTCTCTGGTGAGATCTTGGATAATGTTGGAGGCCATGAAGCATATTCCTTCACAAATAGGTTTTTAGGATATCATCAAATCTGAATTGTGCCAGGAGATAGGAGTAAGACCAACTTTTCTACTGAATGGGGATCCTTCCAATATACAGTCATGCCATTTGGATTGAAGAATGCTCCTGCCATTTTCTCACGCGTAGTACTTGCTACTTTCAAAGAATTTATCCACAAGTTTTTGGAGGTATATTTTGATGATTGGACTATATTTGGGTTGTTAAAGAAGCATGTGTCAAATCTATGCTTTATGCTGGACACTTGTAGGAAATATCAGATCTCCTTGAATTTGAAGAAGTGTATATTCTATGTACCATTTGGGATACTGATGGGACACATTGTCTGCCAGTATGGGTTGATGGTAGATCTTGCAAAGATCGCAGTCATAGTTAATTTGGAGGTACCTGAGAATGTTAAGCAATTGCACTCAATATTGGGGCATACTGGGTATTCTAGGAAGTTTATTAAGGGTTATGCACTGATAACTATGCCCATGGAAAAGCCGCTCAAGAAGGATGCAACGTTTTGCTTGGATGAGGACTTTCATAAGAGTTTTGAGATGCTAAAGTAAAATATGGTCAATGTGCCCATCCTGGTCTTCCTTGTTGTTCAAAGGTATTTCATGTACATGTGGATGCCTCCTGCATTGTGCTCAGAGCTATCTTAGCGCAGCTAGGAGTGGGAGATATTGATCATCCCATTGCCTATGCAAGCCGAAAATTTCAAGTGTAGAGAAGAATTACTCAACCACTAAAAGGGAAGTGCTCGCAATGGTGCACGCGCTGTAGAAATTCCGCCACTATCTATTAAGACATTCACTTATCATTATTATTTGAAGTAAATGGTCAATAAGCCTATGTTTGGGGGGAATATCTGTAGGTGGTTGTTGTTATTCTGGGAATATGATTTTAAGATTACGGTAAAACTAGGCACATTGAACGTTGGGCTAGACCATCTGTCGCGTATTGAAACGGGTGAAGAACCTACAAACTTAGAAGATGGATTGCCTGATGCGTAGTGCGGCTTGCGATAAAGGCAGTTGATGATAATTTCCATAATATAATTCAGTTTTTGACTATTGGATGCGTGCCTGATGAATATATGGTTCAGCAAAAGAAATAACTCGTGGCACACGTAACAAACTTCACCATTATTTCTATATAATTGTACATAATGGGTGTGGATGAGGTTCTACAAAGACATTTCCTAAAGTATGAAAGACATGAAATCCTAAATAAATCTCATGGAGGGGTTTCCGGTGGTAATTATGCAGGTAAGGCCACTGCGTAGAATATTTTGCGAGATAGGTTATGGTGGCCCATGCTGCACAATGATGTCTATGCACATTGTCGTGGATGTGATGTATGTCAGAGCACATGAAAGCCATCGAGTAGAGACAAGATGCCCTTGCATCGACATATGGCACAGGAAGAGTGGTGTGTGCTACATTATCACTGCGATGAATTATGTCACTAGATGGGTTGAATCCAAACCCGTGAAGGATTGTATGGTTGATAATGTTGCGCAATTTATATTTGAGAATATTGTGACTTGGTTTGGTTGTCCTAAAATTCTGACCAACGATGAGGGTACGCATTTTGTAGATGACACCATTGAAGCCTTGATAGAATAATTCAAGATATGTCATCAGAAGAGATCTCCCTATCACCCTCAGGAAAATGATGTGGTTGAAGCATTCAATAAGATACTGGAAACTGCGCTGACGAAGGTGTGAAATGCTAACCGAAATGATTGGGATGAGCAAGTGCAAGTAGTTCTCTGGGCATCTAGGACTACTTGCAAGAAGTTGACTGGAAGGACACCTTTCAGGATGGTATATGGGCAAGAAGTTGTGTTTCCAACGGAGTTCATTGCTCCTAGTATGTGCATTGAAACATTTACCAATATGGCTATAGAAGATTGTCTGGATGACCGGTTGTCGCAGTTGGTTGCTCTCAAAGAAGATCATCTTATTGAAAATTATCACTAGCAGGTTCAAAAAGCGCACGAAAAAGCATGGCATGATAGGCATATCAGGAAAAAGGTGTTCAAGGAAGATGACATGGTATTACCATATGAAACCAAGTTTGCACGCCACCCAGGGAAACTAAATATGCATTGGCTAGGGCCCTATGTTATTAAGGACATTATTGATGGAGGAGAAGTGTGCCTGGCCATGTTGGGCAATGGATACCTTCCCGGGTATGTCAATGGGAGTCATTTCAAGCCATACAGGGATGACCCTATGCCTACCAAATTACTATATGGTCAGAGTATCAGACCCGCGGAGATGGAAGGACGGATGCGTAGTAAGGTGCGACGGGCACATGGTAGTTTTGCAAGGAGGTTGACTAGGCTGTAGTGGTGTCAAAAACTAGCCATTGGAAAAGTAAAACTGGAAAATACAAATTTATTACCGTTTATGGGAGCATCTAGGTTTCATTTAATGAAGGGATTTTGCCATATTTTGGAACGTTTTTCCATTTATGAAGACACATTAATGTAGAAGGAGTCATTGAATATGCGCCACAAGTATAAATATGACCTATGGGGTCGCAATAGTTCCCTTTTATTTCTAAGTTAATTCTTTTCTTTAAGCTCACTGATTGCCGCTGCATACTCTGTGTCTATTTCTGGTTTGGATCCGAGGTTTGAGTACATGTTGCACTGAGTAGGGATGGGTTACTTTATTCCTGAAAATATGACAGCCATGAGACCTGGAGAAGACCTTACTACGCCTGAGGTCCCTATTGTTGAAACACTTGTACCCTCCAACTCTAAGAAGGGGTAGTCTTCTGGTACCCAAAAATATCCAAGGGAGAAGACCCCAAAGTCGCACTCTCCTATGGCTGAGAAGCTGAAAAGGCCTACGGTCGAGGTCCCTGAAAATTTTTTTGAAGAAAAGGAGGATGTGGTCGAAGTGGCAGCCCTATTCTCGCAGCTGTCGAGCTATGTTGCACTATGCAAACCCTCATTCGGAATTCCTAAAGACGTGGAGAAGGTGCACGCAAGTATTCAAATGCCACTAATCCTAGAAAACAACCCAATGGAAGGGGACATGTTTGCTAAAGTGTCGCAGCTCTATTTGATGAGTGGGACATTGCAAATGTCAAAAAATTTCCATAACTTGCACTAGATGATCCAGGTGGATATCGGTGGCAACCCACCTATTCCATTTGGACTCGCACCATCAATTCTTTCAGTCTTCACTGTCAGCACATCTTACTATTTTTAGCAAGTTTTCGGGTCTTGCACTCCCAGAGCCATTTTGGGGACTTAATGATCCAAGTGGATATTGGTGGCCACCCACTGATTCCATTTGAACCCCCACCATTAGTTCTTTCAGTTTGTAAGTTTCAGCACAACTTACTATTTTTAGCAGTTTTTCAGGTCCTGACTTCCGAAGCCGTTTTGAGACCCTAAACAACGTTTTTTGGGGAAATCGGGATCCAATTTTCTTACTCAAAAGTTTTAGTCCTTAGATAGATCTTTCTAACGAGCTATTGAGTGTGTCAAACGGAGATCGGATGCCAAAGTTATGTCCTCGGGAAGTTGAAACACCAATTTACCCAAACGGGACCCACTATTTTAGCGCTTCATCTCCTAGGGTTAGGTTTTTGGATGTTTAGGGTTTTACATTGTTTCTCAACAATAAATAGGCCTTTGAGCCTCATTTTAACACAGTGGAGGGGCCTGGAGACGTCACATCTCTTCTTAGAGATACGCTACCAGTTCCCTTGCCCGCTCATCTCCATTATGTCTCACTGTAACACAGTTCGGGGTTGTTAGCTGACACATCTCTTTTTAGGGATACGGTACAAGTGCCCTAACTCATTTATTTCCATTATTTTTATAAGCATGTTTCAATCATTTGTTTTGTAACATAGTTCAGAGGCTTGTAGCCACCACATCTCTTCTCAGAGATAAGCCTACCAACGCCCTAGCTGTTTATTTACATTCTATCTGTAAACAAATTTCAGTTCTATAGCACAGTTCAAAGGCTTGTAGCTGCCACATATCTTCTCAGAGATATGCTACCAATGCCCTATCTAGTTTATTTTAGTCATTAGATTATAATAAAATGAAGCATTATTTCCACTGCATCTCTGTATCTATGGCTATATGTGTATTCTATTATGTTCCTACATAAAATTTGGATCAGTTGTATCAGATCAGTCTGCTCTTTCTATATGTTTCTTTTCATGTCCCCAACACCACCAGGGTATAAGGAGTTCAACCTCGGGAACCCTGATGACCCACCATAGTGGAAGGAAAGAAAGGCGAGGGAGCATAATATCCTATCAAAATATTGCTCAAGGAGGCCCTTGAGAAACAGAGGAACGTGAAGATGGATAAATTTTCCCAGATCCTTCAACGGCTGCCCACCAACAACACATCTACATCCAGCACATCCGCCAATAGGTCTGTGACATCCTGGAAAAATTCAATACCAAGTTCAGCAAAATTTCCCCCTCATGGAGGAAATTAATGCAATGGGGACCATTTCTTCCTAAGGAGGGAGGAATAATCCAGGTGCATATCAGTGGCCACCCACCTATTCCATTTGGACTTGCACCATCAACTCTTTCAGTCTTCACTGTCAGAAAAACTTACTGTTTTTAGCAGGTTTTCAGGTCCTACACTCCCTGAACTATTTTGGGGACTTAATGATCCAGGTGGATATTGGTGGCCACCCACTGATTCCATTTGAACCCCCACCAGCAGTTCTTTCATTTTGTAAGTTTCAGCACAACTTATTATTTTTAGCATTTTTTTAGGTCCTGAACTTCCAGAGCTGTTTTGAGACCCTAAACAATGTTTTTTGGGGAAACCTCACTCAAAATTTGTAGTCCTCGGATAGATGTTTCTAACGAGCTATTGAGCACGTCAAACGAAGATCGGATGCCAAAGTTATGTCCCTGGGAAGTTGAAACACCAATTTACCCAAACGGGACCCATTGTTTTGGCGCTTCATCTCTTAGGGTTAGGTTTTTGGATGTTTAGGGTTTTACATTATTTCTAAAAAATAAATAGGCCTTCGAGCCTCATTTTAACACAGTGGAGGGGCCTGGAGTCGTCACATCTCTTCTTAGAGATATGCTACCAGTGCCCTTGCCCGCTCATCTCCATTATGTCTCATTGTAACATAGTTCAGTGGTTGGTAGCCGACACATCTCTTCTCAAGGATACGCTACCAGTGCCCTAGCTCATTTATTTCCATTATTTCTGTAATCATGTTTCAGTCATTTGTTTTTTTACACAGTTCATAGGCGTGTAGCCACCACATCTCTTCTCAGAGATAAGCCTACCAGCGCCCTAGCTGTTTATTTACGTTCTGTCTGTAAACAAATTTCAGTTCTATAACACAGTTCAGAGACCTGTAGCCACTACATCTCTTCTCATAGAAATTCTACCAGCACCTAAGCTAGTTTATTTTAGTGATTTGATTATAATAAAATGAAGCATTATTTCCGCTGCATCTCTGTAGCTATGGCTATATGTGTATTCTGTTGTGTTCCTGCATAAAATCTGAATCACCAGAGTTGTATTGAGACCAAATCACATATGAAGGAGGCATTGTGCACCTCGAGCCAAAGAAAAGGTTACTAGATCTGCATAAGGCAGACATGCTAAATTTACTACAGATCCCTCATTTTGGGCATAGGCCCATAAATGACATCTACGTCCGACAGTTTCTTGAACTAGTACACGATGATGTGCTATGGTTGGGAGAGCACATCCCTATTGATGCCGCATTGATCCATAGGATCACAGGTCTCCTTGCTAAAGGAGCTGACCCCATTGCTAATTTCGACAAAAAATCCCAGGAGAAAGCCATCACAGACCAGATTAAGAAGAAATATCAAGTCACACGAAAGAGCCGAGGTTTTGTGGTCGATCAAATAAATGACCCACAATTCAATTCGGTATGCTAATCTTGGCCTGCAAGATGATGCCCAAATGTAGACCAAAGGAGTTTCTTGCGCACATCATTGCTCTCACTGTACAGTGCGAGAAGGGATTTATTTATAACTAGACTAGCTATCTATATAAGGAATTTTAAGAAAATGTACGCGAAGAACAGGAGCAAGGCAAGTTGTTCCACTATGCTTGGTTATTGCTGTTAATCACGTTGATTGGGTGGAAGACCTCTAAAGAAACCCAGTTTGCAGAGATTGAGCCTCATATGAGCAAGGTTGTGTGCTATGCGACATTGTGGAACTCTTTAGACCTAATGCGTGCCAGAGAAAATAATTTTTTTTGGGTTCTTTATGATGCTACCTTATATCAAGATGTACATTCAAAGCCGCGACTCTCACCCACATTATATGATTGGTACAAGATGGTAGTTGACTTCAAAGCTACATTCCACAATACGCACATATGCGGGAAAGGCGTCGTGGAAGGAGTATGGTATGAGTTACCTTAATTAGTAGCATAGGATGATTTCCTCAGAGTAACGACAGAATGACCGCTAGCATGGTTGACACCTATCACACCAACAAAGTCGCTCACTGGCACCAAGCCAGTGAAAAAAATAGAGAAGGTGACCGAGAAAGAAGCAACACCCAATACCACTGGTGAGACCATTGACCTTGAAAAAGAAACAGAGCCAGAGAAGAATGGGTCTGTGCCGAAGGACACGGGAGAAGAAGAAGCCTCTAAGGGAACCAAGCACAACTCTTAGGAAAATAGGGGCTCAAGGAAGAAGAGGAAGGGTTCCAAAGAGGTCAGGAAGAACGTCTTGACGCTGACAGAAGATGATCTGCATTAAATTTCCAACACTATCACATCTGCAACTGAGGATCGCTGGACCGACATGGAGGTGCAGTACAAGACTGCAATAGAGATTGTTCAGGTTGGAATTCAATATTTGAAGATGCAGGTGAGCCAGATACAAGTGAGCATGGCTCAAGAAATCCAAACTAGCACGCAAGTCGCAAGCACGCAACCATTAGATGTTGCATTACCAGACCCTATGGATGCCTGCCTTGTCCAAATCCTTGTGCCATCCATTCAAATGGATGCCTTCGGCGTGCCAAATTCCATGGAACAAGTGATATCAATATTAATATTTTTTGTAACCTGCAGGGAATGTGCACTCGATGCACTCGATGATCACAGATGAACTTCAATATAGAGAACCTACTTCTCACACCCATACAATGGAATATCAGAAGCAGACAGAAGTAGCCCACCAAAATAAACAAGCAGCAAAGGTAGCATGATGTTAAAAAAAATCCTAGCGCGCTACGTTAGAGGCAAAAATCCATCATGTTTGTCAAAATTTTCCAACTATCCTGGACATAGAAGCGCTAGAGGAAAAATTGGAGGGATTGGTTTCCACGTTGAAAGCATCATGTGCTGAGGTGAAAACATTCAGAACATAGTATGAGAAACAAATTGCATATTTGCACACCAATTTATAGCTGGAGACTCCACCAGAGGTTCGCTTCCAAAGAGCAGCCTATTTAAAGCAAGCTAGAGACAGTATCGCTGCTGTAGTCACACAGTGAAAACCTGTTATATGAAGCCATGAGTGTGCTATCACAAAACTGAAGCTGCCAGCCTACTCAATAATCAATTAAGAGTAACTGTTTTAAACCACTTTTGGTTGGAACTTAGCCTTTCCAACCTCGGAGGGCTCTCTCAAGAATTCATATGATATTCAATAGAAAATGCTTGGAAAAAATATGCTAACTCTTGAGTGTGTTTTGAATGCTTTTTATGTAGGTGAAGGATTTGAATTAATAGCTACCATTGGGCATGGAGTCAGAGTGGAACTCAATTACATGAAAAACATCTATCATGGAAGCTGAGGCATGTGTGTACTCTCATCGAAACACAACTTGAATAGTAAAATATATTCATAAAGGAAGTTGAAGCATGTTTAACCATGAATTCCAAGTGATTACACATAAAGAAAACTAAAAACATTAAAAAGTTAGATAAGAAAAACACATATAAGAGCACATGATGAATCTCAGGTTTGAGAGAAGCTTTCTGCAATTGTATATTACTGACTAAAAAATATTACAAAAATAGCATATCACATAACATCAATCAACCCCCTCTAATCCTCGCATCTACCTATTTATAGAATTAGACACCTTTACATGTAGTCTTCCAGCTGGGCTAGACCATCGAATACTCCCAAAGACACCTTATCCAAAAAGGAAACATATTACAAGGAGAGAATCTAGTGATATTTTTGTTTACAAGAGTTTAAGACCTAATAGGACTCTAACACTATTTATTTCACTAACAACCTTTAAATGATCCATACATTATGACATTTATTGAACAAAACCGCTTTTTCTAAGGTGGAAATTACCATGACTAAACAATAAACAACCATACTAAAATCTAGGGTCTGCTCCTCGGATTTTTGGGATGTGTTGTTATTCTTGATGCGTGTCCAAAATTGATGAGCTGGCAGCCCAATCACCTTCTATGATGAGTGTTTTCACTTACCAAAGTATCCATTGATACACTTTAACCAATCCAAATGATTGATGTGCTTAAAAAATGAATTTAATGCTTGAAAAACTTTAAAAGTCTCCCTCGCTGCAAAAACAAAGGTGTTTAGGCAAGTCCATAGCGAAAAGTCTGTAGCACTCTTCACTTCGCCACTTCTGCAAATTTTTTAATTTCTTTGCTCATTGGAGGGTGTCCACTAAGTCAAAACATTTAAATACATGCTTTTACTTACTCCTTTTATGAAATTTTTTTGAATTTACTGCATAAAGTAATCTTCAGCAAGTTTGTAGCGAAAACTCAACTTTAAGCCTAGAGTACACTATGAACTTGCCCGATAGACTGCATATTTTGAAATTTTCAATTTCCACCTCCAAAAATTTCCCATGGTTGTGTGAAATGATGATATTAAGCATGATAAGACAAAATTGGTTCAAAATGCATCTTACCCTCCTCAAGAAGTAGCATTTTCACCTTCAACAGGTTCATCTACCACTATCATTTTCAAACCTTTCTTCTTTAGCTATGTCTGCACCATTCCCATTTGAATTTTCATCTCTTTAACCTAATTTTAAAGTTTTCTCCTCATTTCCTGTAGCCACCTATTCCTCCTCATGGTGTGCTTCATCATTCTATGTAAAGGTAATGTTCTTTTAAGAATTTTCTTGGACCTTTTAGCCACCTCATCAAAAACACTGATTTTCTTGCTGACATCTTTCTTAAAATATGACAGCTCCTTTCTTTCCTGCTTGAAATCCTCCAACTCCAACATGGTCTCTAAGACCTCATCTCTTGCCTCTTTAAGTTCCTCTTTAAAAATGTCCACTTCAGATTTCTCTATAACTTTATCTTTACCTTCTTATGACTTAGTGATTTCCGCTTCAGTGGGGGATAATTTAATGATCTCTTCCACCATGGGCTTCTTCTTCTTTTCTGCTTCTTATCTTACTTACCACCTTTGGAGAGTTGTGACCTAGTAAAAGGTTTTCTATGGTTGAAGACATAACCAGAGTCCTCAGTGGAGAAATCATGTTTTTTTGCAATGAGGCCTTTCTTCTTCATTTTGGTTCCCTTTATCTCCACAGTTTTAACCACAGGGGTCACTTCAATGTCAGTAGGGAGCAGGATTTCTTCAATTTTACCCTTTCCTTCTATCTGACTCTTGGTAATTCTCTTAGAATTCCTTTTGTCAACTTTTGGCTTGCTTCTTGTAGATGTTGGCTAAGGTGCCAATGTTTCCTGTAAATGTTCAATTTCCATCTCCATGGGTTCTGCTACAGGCTGTATTTCTTCTTCAAGTTCAACTTCAGATTCAACTATGTTCCCTTTATCCCTTTTGGGAGTAGTCGTCTTTGCCTTGGGTGTTTTATTTGGAGTAATCACATCCATGTCATAACCACTTAAAAACAAAAAGGTAGCCCATTTTATATTCATCTTTTGCAATTCCTCCATAACCAACAACTTAATTAAGCCATGATGGAATATATATGTCTCACTACTCTCAAGTCTAGCTTGAAATTTATCAGATATCTTACCTAAGCTTATGAAAAGGAAGAATGAAAGATCTAAGAGTTGTTTACCTATAAATTGGAGCAAAATCCTAAAATGATACTAGTATATCATGTGGAATATTCCCTCACATGTAAAATATTTCTAGATTACTAGCAACAGCTTTGAATAATTCTCCTTAAGAAAACTCCTAGGTATATCTGATTTCATATCGACCCCCACATGCTTTTTCTTCAAGAACTCATCACAATTCTACAATTTAAACATGGTGGACTTGAACCATTCTTCCCCTGACCTAGGAATCTATGTTGCTTGAGTCATATTTTCAGGGGAAATAGTAAAACTTAATATGCCAACTTTTAAAGCAGTGCCATCAAAATTTACAGCAAAATATTTGGAAACTTAAGCATGGTACCTGTTGTAGCATAATTTGACTCAACTAAAATTCAAGAGAGGGTCTAAAAAATTAAAGGTTGTTGAGGAATAGTTGTTAAATCTTCAAGAAGACTTGTAATATGCTCGAAAGGATAACTACAAGCTCAATGAGGATTCATCATCACATGTTGATTGGAACCAAAATCAGGGAAGCAACAACATTGGAAGTGTAATGTAAGCCATAGGAGAAACAAAGAAGAAAAGTGTGCAGAAAAGGTCAAGTCATGCTTATTCGCATGCAGAGCAGTTCAAGACTCAGGTCGGTTGATGCGTTTAGAACATTGCACACAGGTCATGGTCAAAGTTATGCAAATATATGTGAAGAACAATGTTCGGTGGCTTAATCACAATCACATGTGGAAGGCCTGCCCACATATTGCAAATCAAAATTGCAAAGCTCAGGAAGAATGGCACTCATGAGCTATGTTATGAACGTCGATATGTGATTTGTGATAAGTTTTACATTGCCGATTGTGATTTGTGATTTTCCCCACCTCCACTTTCCACGCCATCCCTACCTTTATCATACATCACACATCACAAGCTTGGGAGGAATGGCGCTAAGGAATATGTTATAAAGGCTGAAATGCGAAGTTTGACAAGGTTTCATATTGCCACTTGAAATTTGTGATCGGCCCCACCTCCACTTTCCATGTCATCCCTACCTTTATCACACATCGCAAGATCAGGAGGAATGGCACTAAGGAATATGTTATAAATTATGAAATTCGAAATGTGACAAGGTTTCATATCGCCGATTGCGATTTGTGATCGACCCCACCTCCACTTGCCACGTCATCCCTACCTTTATCGCATATCGCATGTCACAATCAAAAATCTCAGGAGGAATAACTCACAAAAGAAACGCCGAAGGCCAAAATGCGATAAGGGGTGGATGTGATGTAGTTTTAGAGTTAAATTGCAAAGGATTTAAAATCTTGAAGTAAAGGCCTTTCCTTTGAGAAATCACATCAAAGGTAAGAGGAGGCTTATAACGGAGCAGCATGGAAAGCCGAAATATGATGGAAAGGTGGACGTGATACCATTCAAAGGTTAACTTAAATTTATTTTTAAAGTCGAGGATTATATGTAGTTGTGTTCTTTTATGAAGAAACGTGAATGTGGGCAGTAGAATCGGGTAACGCCCGACCTCATGCAGAACAATGTTGTATGTGGTGGCGCCTTGTAAATAAATGGAAGACTGAACACTGCGGACATGGGTAGAAGAGGAAGAGTAGGGCAAAAGGGGAAATGATAACATTGTTTGAAATGCACATGCATAGTCAGAGTCAGGAAAAAGGAGCATATAGTGGCACTATTGGAAACACAACAACTGGGTCAAGTCGGGAAAAGAGGTGTTATTTCAGAACTGTTCGAATACCAAATCAAAAACAGAAAATACATGATAGCAAGCGGAAAATAAAAATATTGAACTCTGGAAGAAATGCAGGGCAAGGACATCTGATATGTCAGGGAGACACATCAGCACTTCAGGGAGATGCATCGGTAACAAATCAGATCCAGCAAAAAGAATAATATTTCAAGTTTTAATTTGTTTATTTTTTTGTTAAGATCGAAGCTATACGTATTATAAATCAATATAATGATAGTTTCATGAGTTTGATGGTAAATGGTTTCAAGAAGTTCTAGCAGTTATGAACTGTTTTTGATGTATTTAAGCAAGACAGAAAGAAAGAAGAAGGGGTTCTGATTTTTGGACCTCTGGAAGACTAAAACTTTGGTACTAACTTTTCTAAGGAATTAATGAAAGAAGCATCAAGTTTCTTGTAACTGTTGATGGTGATTCATTTTTCCTGGGCCATTTTGTGTTCCTTCTTCCTTGAATGAAGTGAAGTAATTTAGCTACCTGTCTCTTAATTACATCTGTGAGTAAGAGTTAAATAACCTTAATTTGTTCTCCTTCACTCTAGTTTCCTCTCTCTCCATGAATTCTCTCTAAAACTTAAAAGTAATAGATTCTTTGTTTACAATATATTATTTTGAGTTTCCTCTCTCTTCAGAAATTCTCTCTGAAATTTAGAGTGATAGATTCTGTGGTACAGCATGTAATTTTGAGTTTCTTCTACATTTCTTCTTTTCCATTCAGATAACAGTAGTTAATGGCATTGTAGAGTCTTTCATTATACGAGATTGTTAAGGTTTTAAAGAATTAGTTTCCAAAGGGATTGAACGAAGACCACCTGATATAATTACTTTTGTGACACTTTTTAAAAAATGTATTAAGCATTGATTCCTTTCCATAGCCAAGGAATTGTCTCTTAAGATACAACATTTTCTAGCACCATTGCCGGGGAAGAAGAGATGAAGTTTATTTTCCCTGGGTTTTTCACATTATTTCCTCTAGTTGTTCAGTGAGGAGGAAACATTTGGATTTGTTTTTTATTCTCGGAATTCTGGCTCACAAAAGGCCTCACACGAGGTCGGATACCTCACAGTAGAAGGTCCCTACTTTGTCAGACCCTGAAAGATTGGTTTCTAAAAGGGTTCAGAAACCCAAAACCCCCTCAACACCTAGTCCTACATTTTCTTCTCCTAGTAGTAGTTCTAGTAATCCTTTGTTTGAAGATATCTCTAAAGTACTTCCTTTCTTAGAACAACATTCACCTTTCACACCAATTTATTTTCAAGAACCTAAGTTGGAAGAACACTCCTTTCAGTCAGTTTCTTTTATTTTTACTCAAGCTCAACAAACTCCAATTGCAGGTCCCTCTGTCATTTTCCATTAACCCACTCCCATATCAGTTTTACCTCCACCTCCATTCATTTTCACAGCAGGTTCATCGACTGCATCTAACCAAGGAATAGTCAATCAAGGTACAAACATGGCAACACCAGCCTGTTTGTTGAAGATATATGCTCCACTAAACCTTCCACAACCAATGAATGTGGTGCCTCAAGAGTATCTTAAATTACTCCCACGTTTTACTGGAGAAGATGAAATAACTGTAGAAAAACACTTGCATGTGTTTTGTAATTTTGCTAAAAATATGAATGTAGAACATCTTGATGTTTTCATGAGGCTTTTTGTCAGTCTCTGGATGGAGAGGCTAGAAAGTGGTTTAAGGGATTGCCAAATGATTCTATTAATACATGGGAAGTACTGGAAAATAAATTCACTCATAGATGGGGTGAAAAAAGGGATCATGGATATTCACTAATAGAATTCAATGCAATCAAAAGAAAACTAGATGAGAATATATCAGATTTTATCAAAAGATTCAATAAATTGTATAAGATTTTTCTTGTAGAAATGAAGCCCTCTACTTTTGGAGAAAAGGTGGTTTTTGATGGGACTTTTGAATCTGATTTTAGTTTCACACTTAGAGAAAGGATATCCCCTACTCTAGAGCAGATATAGACAGATGCTTTAGAAATTGAAGCTAATATGATTGCACATGGGAAGGCGAAAGAGAAACAGCCAATCCAAGAGAAGGGGAAAGAAAAAGAAGAATCATCACAAGATCAAAGAATTGAAGATATGACGAAGGTGATAAAATTTTTGTCAAATAAGCTAGTTAAGATGGAATTGGAAAGTAAAAACTCCCAAAGACAATTACAACACAACAGAGGAGGATTTAATCCTCAATTCAGAAAACAACCCCTGCAAATTTTGCAGAGAGAAAGAAGAGATCAAGATCAGGTTCAAGCACCATTGTATATATAAGCAACATCTGGAGAGTCAGCAAAAGATAACCAAAAGGAAGCTGAAGATAAAATATCTACTATGTACACAATAGAAGAGGATGAAGAGGAAAATTGTGAGGGAGAATATGTTGAAGCTGAAGTATCTTTTGATCAAGATTAAATGGATGAATACTATAGGCAATTCACAGATCTCATGCAAGATGAGTTACATAAAAAGTATGATTTAAGGTCTAGAAAGAGATCTAGAGTGCAGGATAATGAAGGTGAACAAAAAGATTCTATTCCTCCTCCAATGGTGACTCCACAACAAAAGGACCTTGTAAAACAAGTCAGTAATGGGGAGAAACCTATAAATTCAATTAATAGAATAGATGTGCAACAGGGTGAACCTTCCTAGAGAAAATCAGTTGATACTAATATTTTGGAGAGAGTTGTTCATGTACTCGAACAAGCGGCAAATTGTAGAAAGAGTGAAGAGGAACCTGAAAATAATTTTAAACAAACTCATGCTTTTAGTTTGACAAAAGAGTTGGAGAAAGTAAAAATTCAGGTACCTCTTCTAGAATTAGCTAAATTACCAGTCTATAGGAAATAAATTTCAGGATTTATTAACCTCGCATAGATTGAATATATAAGTGACACTATGAAATTACAAGAAGAGAAGCCATGGTCACATTTGGTGCTCATGTAGAAGAAGTAGATCCTTATGTTCCACCATTCTATATTTCTTTGTTGCTTCATGATTTTACTCTCCATAATTGTATGATGGACTCAGGAGCATCCCATAATCTCATGCCATTGTCTATTATGAAGTAACTAAACTTGCATATTACCAAACCTTATAGGGATCTGTATTCATTTGATTCTAAAAGGGTGAAATTTGTTGGGTTAATTGAGCATGTAGTAGTTTCTTTGGCACAGATTGCAGCAAAGAGTATAGTCATGGATGTAGTTGTTACTGACATTCCAACCAAGTTTGGAATGCTCCTATCAAGATCTTGGGGAGCAAAGTTGGGAGGTGTTCTAAAATTAGATTTCACTTATGCTATCATTCCTTTTTTCAATGGGGAGGAAAGGAGATTGTACAAGGAAACAAGGTTCGTGAAGAGCACTACCAAGAAAGATGCAGGAAATTCCCCTATTTATAGTCAAGTAACAAAAGATATTTCATGTTTCATGCTTCATGAAGATTCAAAATTTGTTGAAGACACAGGGAAGCAGCTCCCTTCAGCAGTGGTAAATAATGAGCTACACTCAAAAAATATTTGAAAATGCTACTTTGATGGTGCCTACTCCAAGGAAGGCACAGAAGCTAGATTCTTTCTGATACTTCCAGAAGCCTTCAATCTTTAGTTTACTCTAAGAGAGGAGGATATATTGGCAGATTATTTAGCAGTTTCAGCAAGCACCTTTAAGCCACCTATGAATCCGAGGTTAAGGTATTTGTAAAGTGTTGTATCTGAAAAACTTTCATCGTACCTCCCTATTGTGATCTTCAAATTTCAACAGTATGGAGGCATCGGGTTTATCATGTAGATGTTGGATTGGTGCCATTGGAAGGCTGACTCCACCTGATTAATTTTATACATGGATACATATATAGGAGTTGTGCATAAATAATCTCATAAGTTGAGCATTTTTGGTTGTAGTATTTCTAGTTCGGTGTTTTCAGCTTAAGAATAAAGGAAGAAGTCCAAACGTAGCAGGTTTCGAAAAAAAATTTGTACTGGACCATCTCCCATTTAGGATTGACTCCATGCCCAACAAAGGCTACTAATATCCAATTCCTCTTTGACTCCATGCCCAATCACGACTATTGATATAAAATCTCTCTTTCACTCCATGCCCAATAAAGGCTACTGATCTGCAAGTTCTCTTTGGCTCCATGCCCAATAAAGGCTTCTGATCTAAAATCTCTCAACACTTTGCTACCAAAGTGTTGTCCCCAATTGGAGCCAAATGTTGTAGCATAATTTGACTTAGCTAAAATTCAAGAGAGGGTCTAAGAAATTCAAGGTTTTTGAGGAACAGTTGTTAAAATTTCAAGAATACCTGTAATATGCTCGAAAGGATAACCACATGCTCAACGAGGATTCATCATCACATGTGCACTGGAACCAAAATTAGGGAAGCAGCAGCATTGGAAGTGTATTCTAAGACAGAGGAGTAGCAAAGAAGAAAAGCGTGCAACAAAGGTCAAGTCGGGCTTACTCGCATGTAGAGCAGTTTAAGATTCGGACCGATTGATGCGTGAACATTGCACACAGGTTAGGGTCGAAGTTGTAAAAATATATGTGCAGAATAGTGTTCAGAGGATTAATCATAATCACATGTGGAAGGCTTTCCCGCATATCACAAAACGCAAT
Source organism: Pinus albicaulis (assembly GCA_034641835.2). NCBI lineage: Eukaryota > Viridiplantae > Streptophyta > Pinopsida > Pinales > Pinaceae > Pinus > Pinus albicaulis. The sequence goes on along the minus strand of CM076578.1, from coordinate 207,793,055 downwards.
CGCAAAGCTCAGGAGAAATGGCGCTCATGAATTATGTTATGAATGCCAATATGCGATTTTCAATAAGTTTTACATTGGCGATTGCGATTTGTGATTGTCCGACCTCCACTTTCCACATCATCCCTACCTTTAGCGCACATCGCACATCACAAGCTCAGGAGGATTAGCACTAAGGAATATATTATAAAGGCCAAAATGTGAAGTACGACAAGGTTTCATATCACCACATGTGATTTGCGATCGGCCCCACCTCCACTTTCCACGCCATCCCTACCTTTATATCACATCGCACATCGCAAGCTCAAGAGGAGCGGCACTAAGGAATATGTTATAAATGCTAAAATTCTAATTGCGACGAGGTTTCATATCACCAATTGCGATTTGCGATCAGCCCCACCTCCACTTGCCATGTCATCCCTACCTTTATCGCATATCACACGTCGCAATCGCAAAGCTTGAATTTCGAAGGCCGAAATGAAATAAGGGGTGGATGCGATGTAGTTTTAGAGCTAAATTGAAAAGGATTTCAAATCTGGAAGTAAGGGCTTTTCCTTTGATAAATCACATCGAAGGTAAGAGGAGGCTTATAATGGAGCAGCATGGAAAGCCAAAATTCGATGGAAAGACAGACGTGATACCATTCAAAGGTTAATTTAAATTTATTTAAAGTCCATGATTATCTATAGTTGCATTGTTTTATGAAGAAATGTGAATGTGGGCAGTAGACTCGGGTAACGCATGACCCCGTGCAAAAAATTGTTGTATGCGGTGGTGCCTTGTAAATAAATGGAATACTGAAAACTGCGGGCATGAGCAGAAGAGGCAAAGTCGGGCAAAAAGGGAAATGATAACATTGTTTGAAACACAGAGGCATAGTCATAGTTAGGCAAAAGGTGTGTATAGTGGCACTATTGGAAATGTAACAAATGGGTCAAGTTAGGTAAAGAGGCGTTATTGAAGAATTGTTCAAATACCACATCAGAAACATAAAAGACATGACAGCAAGTAGAAAAGACAAATATTTAACTCTGGAAGAAATGCAGGGCAAGGACATCGAATATGTCAAGGACACACATCTCAACACTTCAGGTATATGCATCAACAACAAATCAGATCCAACAAAAATAATAATATTTCAAGTTTTAATTTGTTTTTTTTTTTTGTTAAGATGGAAGCTATAGTGATTTCCTCAATTTCAATGTAATAAACAGTTTTAATAGTTTAGGTAGTCGAAGTAGTTTCAAGAAGTTCTAGCAGTTACGAACAGTTTTTGATGTATTTAAGCAAGACAGAAAGAAAGAAGAAGGGGTTCCAAATTTTGGACCTCTGGAAGACTAAAACTTTAGTACTTACTTTTCTGAGGAATTAATGAAAGAAGCATCAAGTTTCCTATAACTGTTGATGGTGATTCGTTTTTCCTGTGCCATTTTGTGTTCCTTCTTCCACGAATGGAGTGCAGTAATGTAGTTTTCGGTCTCTTAATTTGCGCTCCAATTTCCTCTCTATCCATGAATTCTCTCTAAAACTTAAAATTAATAGATTCTGTGTTTATCGCATATTGTTTTGAGTTTCCTCTCTCTTCAGAAATTCTCTCTGAAATTTAGAGTGATGGATTCTTTGTTACAACATATCATTTCGAGTTTCTTCTACAGTTCTTCTTTTCCATTCAAATATTAGCAGTTAATGGAATTGTAGAGTCTTTCATTATACTGGATTTTTAAGGGTTTAAAGAATTATTTTCAAATGGGATTGAACAAATACCACCTTATATAAATACTTTTGTGACACATTTTAAAAAAAAGTCTTAAGCATTGGTTCCTTTCCACAACCAAGGAACTATCTCTTAAGATACAACAGTACCCCTGCAAATTTTGACATAATCTCATGCAGCCAACATTGGTGAAGGCCTCTGCAAAACTGGGATCCTCCATGACAAATTTAAGGTCCATAGGCTCATATCTGACTACTGAACCTCCCATGTTCATCTTCTTATGTGCATCCATTTCCTCCAAAACAACGCTTTGAAACTTGACACTTGCAAAATATGGTAATTCACAACAAGCTGCTTGTTTACAGAGCTAGAAACTCACCTATGACAGTAGCTAGACCCAAAACTAAGCAGAGAAACAGTGGCAATCAATCAAGCAGCTCATAAGGCTGGTAAGGTAATTCTTCTTGTCTGCAGGAGTGTTGGATGATACAAACAAATATTGAATACCTGCGCCACAAAGAAGAATTGTTAGAAGCACACATGCAACCATGGGCTGAGGAATATTTTCAACTTTCACATACGCTAGAAAACACTTTTAAGACTATTCATTAGACTCAGCGCAACATCGAGATGGCCACTTAAGGGTCCACCATAGAATAGTTGGTTCAGCATGCGCAGGAAGCTGCAGCACAATGTTTGGACATGGTGCTCCCTCTGAAATCTTCTGTCAGTGTGCTTCAAGCCAAGCTCAAGGAGTAGATGCCTCCATGAGCGGGGTCCCTTGGGGCACACATTTTTATGTAATTTTGTATAAGTTTTGTATATTCACATTGCGCAAATGAGTCAAGGGGATTTCGGGTGGGTCAAAGTCCCTATTTTTTTTGTAAATGGGTTTAAGGGTAAACTATGGGCCTCAAACCATGGTTTGAGACCATATTATCGATGTGCTAAGACAATATAAATAGATAGATCGAGTCTAAGTTAGTTATTCAATCAATTTGATAGATGATTATGATCTGTATGCATTTGTGATACGTTTTAAATACTTTTTGTCTGGGTTGGGTTGAAAGGCTCCTACTGGTTGTGTGCACGGACACCTAGTCCTGGTTGTGTGTGAACTCTGCTAGCTGTGTGCGTTGAAGGGTCATGTATAAGGGAAAGTCTGATATGTATTGAAAGGATCTAAATTAATATTGTTAGAACCCTGTAATTTACAGTATCACAAGGTGGCTATGTATCTTCTCTTTACAAATTTTTCATACTGTACATAGATGTCAATATTCAAAATCTTTTCCAAAGAAATAATCAAAGGCAGAAGAGAAGTAGTTAAGGAAGAAAAAACAAGCAAAGGCAAGTCGTTTATGTGGGGAAAGTATTCAATGTAAAACTAAGAAATGAACGGTCACAACCAAAGAAACAAGGTCGGCAAACCATAGTAAGGGAGCAGTGAGGACCGTTGGATCTAAGCAACGATCAATGACGGAGATTCAATTGCAATCACAGATAGCAAGTTTTTTAGGACGGGCGCAAGGGTAAAGGTTAAAATCATCGACATATGATTTGCGATGAAGTGGGACCCATTCACCCATGGTGCGAAAATAAGCCTTACCTGTTCCCGCACTTCGCAGCCTGCAGGTTTTTAACCTTGCCTCTTAAGACTTACGCCAAATCTTGTTTTTTTTCCAATGTGATGAAGTGGGACCCATTCACCTTTTCACCCGCCACACCTCCTTTCCATTTCAATCCCCTTAAAAAAACATTAAACCTTACCTTTTGTTTTTTCCTTTCCGCTTTAGCCTTTACCTTTCATCGTTATATCATTTTTTTACCTTCTGCTTTCCCAATTTCCCTGATTGCGATTAAAGTGGGGCCATCCCTCCATGTCAACCTTTCCCCCCACCATCCATCACATATCCGCAAAGATAACTTATCGCATCACAGATTTTTTAACTTACCATTTGAAGCGCCCATAATATATTTTGTTTAATTTGCGATTCGGTTGGCCCCACCATAGCAGCTCCACCCCCCACTTCACATCCATTTGAAAGACATTGAAATACATTGAGATATCATATGAAACATCATAAACTTACCTTACCGCTGAAATCGTTCACTTCTTTATAACTCCGCCAATACAGTGGGCTCCATCCTCCTTAGCACATCATCCTCCTACAGTGCAAATTGAATTCTGCATACTTAACTTCTGGCGCTTAGAACAAAAACTTAAATTTTGCAATTTGCAGGCTACAGTTGGGTCCCACCTTCCCTCCACGTCACCTCCTTCCTCCCTGCACTTCGTACTTCACATTTTTTAGAGTTTACCTCTACTTCTTCGTGTTAAAGAATTGGGATTGCGGGCTACGGTTGGGTCCCACCTTCCCTCCATGTCACCTCCCACTTCGCATCACATCACCAGTTCCTTTTCTTATATCGTAAATTGCAAAAATTCTGAAATGTGATGTTGTCGCTGATGCGATGCAGCTCCAAGATAAAATATAAACATTTTCAGGTCCAGGTAAAGGAGTTTATACATTGTTTTGTTTAGAGAAAGGGTTAAAAAAAGACAAATAAGGATTTGGGTAACAAATAAACACCACAGGTCGAGTAGGGCAGCAAAGAGAATTCATGCATAATTTTTATGTTATAACGATAGAAATGGAAAAGCCAGGAAGGCACATCATCACAGTCACTAATCGATGAAAATTGGTTAGCCCTGCACTAGACTTAATTACCCAACATCGATCCTTTAAAAAGCAGGGCTAGATGTTAGAGCCATCATTCGTTGCCTCTTCGAGATCATCACATGCCATCTTCAAGCCTACTTTTGATTTACGAAGAGCCACCTGAGTTTTTCATTCTTGAAGAGTTACCAAAATTAATTCCACACGCAGTGTTTTGTCAGATATTTTCTTTGTTCGGGCCTTGGATGGCCATACCTGTTTAATTTTCAGTTGTTTATAATAAATAAATTTTGTCAAAGTAGATTAGGGAAACCGACTCAAGTTTTATTTAAATACTGCTTGAATTTTCATAATCAAGGGTTGGATATTGTTAGCCCCTACATTGTAAGAACTACTACATTGGAGCACTATAATTTCGGAGTTGGACATCAATAATCAAAGACTGCTTACAGGATTCTTGAGCTATGTCAAAATGGTCATGTGTTGCTTATCTGTTTAAATTTCTATGTTGTTTTCTCTACTATGCATCTGTTCATCTAATTGTAAATCAGAAATTTTAGAATAAGATTTGTTGTCAGAGCACCTTAATCCTATCTGCATTTACAATCTGAATGTTTTCTGTTGAAGTCTCATTAAAGAATTCTTAACTGCTCTTTATTCACTACTGAACCTTACTGTTTCTTTCGCCTCATAATTCATACATCTCTAAAGATCCATTTAGCACAATTAGCTTTCCCTCTAATGCTCTTGATGTTGATGTGCCACTCCAACCTTTTGACTCCATATCCCAATGGATTAGTCCCTGCAGCCCTATCTGTCCAACCACACCATAAATCAAACAAAAAACCCTCATGATCCTTATAACTAACCTAAAATCAGCACTTAGAATCATCAAGTTAAATCATAAAAATAGAGAGAGCCCTCTCTAAGTCTAGGAAGGCTAGGTCCTGGACTCCAAAGTGGTTTGATGTTGTCCTCTATCATTTTTTCTTGCCAATATTACAAATTACAGAGAGACAACATAATGGCAACCATATTGGGGATGAGTTATTGAAAAAGATTAATATTTCATCAGAACTCAGAAACCCCTGTTAAAATATTGTATGATTCAAGTATGTTCCAAGATTGGTATCTAGTTGTTGATGGTGGATAACAACCAGACCCAAGAAAGTTGAAATCATCCACCTGGCGACTCCACGGTTTTCAGTTGACCTAAGGACTCCACTGGTAGAAGAATCTAGATTGGTTGTTAATATACAATGACCCCACTCTTTGACTTATTGACAAGGTGGATCCAAGAATACAACGCAGGTATGCTCCAATGAACAGAGATCACATTCCTAGATTCCCACACAAAATTCCTCAAGTAAATTGGCAAAGAAATCTTCCTATTTTTCAAGATGATAATGTTGATGATGCTTCGTTACATCTCATTAAATTTCATATACATTCATGGAAGTTGAAGGTCGAATGGCATGAGGACTGCCTCATGAATATTTTCATGGCAACATTAGAAGGGAAAGCGAGGGAATGGTATGAAGGTTTGAACACTGGTAGTTTGTTTTCTTTAAAAGATTTCCACAAGGTGTTTTATGAGAATTATAAAGAATATTCTCCATCTTTATCATTAGCTGAAAATTATTGCAATCAATCTAAGGATCTCATACAATACCTTGTAAATATTGATGAAGATTTAGGAAAATTGGCATCTTGAGGATCTCTTAGAAGAAATTCATGAATTTCATTCTCAAGTTAGTTGTCATGATAACAAAGAGAATTTAGTTTAAAATGAAAGCAATCAGGAAATGAAAGAAGATCCACAAGATCTCTCTGTGGTGACAAATGATAATTCATCTTCTCTTTTGTGTGAGGCTAAAGAAGACATTCAGCCTCATTATCAGTCTTCACAAGAGAAAGAAAACAATTGTTGTTCAATCCAAAGAAAACAAAGACTCCCTCCTCCTTTAACTGAAGAAGAAATCAATCATATTCTAAGCATGCATACAGCCTCTAAATTTTTTTGTAATGAAGATATTATTTCTATTTGTTCTACTACTGATTTATGCACTGAAGCATTTCCTCATGAAGAAACAGAAGAACCGATTGATGCTGATGTTGTTGTACCTTCTCAAGAAGGCATATTGCCAGAAAGTGCTCATATTCATCAAAATGATGGCCTTCCAACATAATTCAACCAACTCAGTGAAGAAATATCAGGTTTGCTTGAGGACATCATAGTGGTATTGAATGAGGATTCCATGTTAGATGGCCATGAAGAATATGTAGATATTCTCTTTCAGAAGGATCCTGAGCATGACAAAGTGAAACAAGGAGCATCCCTAGGTGAATTTTGTTATTAAAATCCTCAGGGTCAAGTATTGTTCCAAGATCCCTTTGCTAGCTTCTTAGAATCATCTAAAGAAGGAGTATGCCATGCCAGGAATAGTTTGTTGTAGAGTTTTAGGAATAATTTGAGCACTTTTGTTCGAAGGCAAGTAAAAAGGGAGTGGCCCTTTTGTTTTTTTAGAATACTCAAAAAGGTGAACAAAAATCAATCATGTAGTCATTTACTTGATTGGTTTCATTGGATAAAGGAGTTCAATTAGTGTATATATCACCTCCAAGTTAGATTAGGGTAGGTAGGTATGCAAATAATGCTCAGCACTCTGAGCATCTTTCAAATTTTAGTTTTATATTGCTTTCTAGTTTTCAGATCAAGTATGTGCCAGACTTTAGTTTGCAAAGAGTGTTGACTTCAGTTTGAAGGTTTTAGCCATAGAAGTTGTAGCAGATCAGGTTGTAGGGTTGGGATCAGCCTAATGGATTAGGCTACTAGTCTATGGTGTTCTTGACACCTCCCCAAAGAGCTACCATCCCTAATTGGATCCACTGTTAGAACCCTGTAATTTACAATATCACAAGGTGACTATATGCTTTCTCTTTACAATTTTTTTATACTGTACATAGATGTCAATATTCAAAATATTTTCCAAAGAAAGAACCAAAGGCAGCAGAGAAGTAGTTAAGGCACAAAAAACAAGCAAAGGCAAGTCGTGAACACAGGGCATGTATTCTACGAACAATTAAGAAATGAATGGGCACAACCAAAGAAACAAGGTCGGCAAACCATAGTAACGGAGCAGTGAGGATTGTTGGATCTAAGCAATGATTAACGATGGAGATTCAATTGCAATCGCAGATCGAAAGTTTTTCAGGATGGGCACAAGGGTAAAGGTTAAATTCAACGACATGCGATTTGCGATGAAGTGGGACAATTCACTTGTGGCGCAATTAAGCCTTACCTATTTTTTGCACTTCACAGTCCTCAATTTTTTAACCTTGCCTCTTAATACTTACGCCAAATCTTGTTTTTTCGCCGATGCGATGAAGTGGG